>ML675647.1:5019704-5067774 GCA_007922155.1 Mesoclemmys tuberculata
GGCGGTTGAGGCAGAGGGACCTGTGCATGGGGAGGCAGAAGGCCTGTCTTTTTCTCTACCCCTCCCCCCTTCTCAAATTGCGGGGTGGGTTGATGAGCTGGGCACTAAGCCCCTGCTGATCTCCTTCTCCAGAAAGGGAACCAGCAGGTGCATTGTCAGTGTCCGGGCTCTGAGGATCCAGAGGAGCTGGCGGGCTCGGAGCGGGCTGGGCATTCATAGATCTTGTTGGTTGCTCTGAAGGGCCCCTGTCTAGCTAGGTGTTTGTATGGCGCCCTGCGTGACAGGGCCCCGATCTAGGCTAAGGCCTCTGGGTGCTACTGCAATGCAAATCTTGAGTCTCCCTGTACTGATCTCAAGTCTTCACAGGAAAATAGGTCTTGAAATTCCATTATTACTTACATCTCTGTATTGTGCATGGAAACAAGCAACACTGACCCTGGTTCAGGAAATAACTGTGGCCCTGGTCAAGGTGGTGCAGCAGGGATGACGTTCTTCTTATAACTTGGAGCGAAGAACTGCCATAGGCTTCAGCTGTCAGTGCCTATGGAGACGTTTTATCTAGGGACTGGGGGTATGTCTGCATTACAGGGACTGTATTAGCATAGCTACAGTGCCGTAGATATGCTGGCATAACTCTATGGTGTAGATGCAGCCTGTGCTGACAGAAGGTGTTTTTCCATCGTGGTAGGAACACCACCTCCCCAAGTTTCGATGGAAGCATTCTGTCAACCTGTGTCTACACTGTGGGTTGGGTAGGCATAACTGTGTGACTCGGGAGTGTGGGTTTCTCACACACCTGAGGACCATAGTGACATGTCTGCCGTAGATAAGTATAGACCAGGCCTGAGAATCAGGACTCCTGGGTTCTGTTTGCTGCATACCCATGGCCAAGGCACTGCCCCTCTTTGCCTCAGTTTTTCCGTCTGAGGGCTGGAGTGCACTGCACGGTTTGGTCGACATAAGGCAGGTTACATCGACCTAATTATGTCCTTGTCTACCCCACAGTCTTCCTTCTGCTGACGTAAGTGCCTTGCTACTACACTGACATAAAAACTCCACCCCTACGAGAGGCATAAGGCTTATGTTGGTGTAGTTAGGGCAATACAGTGTCTGCGTATTACATTTACATTGACTGTTAGCTGTCTTGTCAATTTCATGGCGAGGTCCAAAATTGACAAGAAAGCCAGGAGCTAGAGCCCTGCTGCCCTGCGTTCCCAGCTGGGAGGCGGGGCGAGGAGCATGGGCAGTGAGACCGACCTCTTAGCTCCCCACACAGCCCCCTTAGGTTGGCAGAAGTGCTCCTGGTGAGGACATGCACCACCTACGCAAGGAGGGTAGTATGGACATAAACCACCGCAGCAATTAGATCAGCTTATGTTTCTAGTGTAGACATACCCAGAGTAATTTTGCTTCTTTTCCCTGTAATATTGAGAGAACCATGCCATGCTTTGTAAAGAATGTTGAAATCCTTGCATAAGTTTTTTGAATGATCAGTTATTAGAATTCATTTCCCTATCTGTGACTGTGATCTTTATACAAACACGTGCCTTTTACATTTGAGTTAAATTACATATTTTTCAGTACGCACAGTGTAGCAAAAAGCAGTGGTTTTAGCAGGCCATGTTATAGGCGGCTCTGTCATGCAGGAGATGCCTACAGGGCCAAAATGTATTGGGGTCTCGAGTATTTCACAGTCTGCTAATACTTATTCCATACTAACATACCATTCTGGTGTTCAAGGCAATAGGAAGTAAATTTTATGTTTAAACTTCCAGGGCAGAATTTAAATACACAACCAAGTGTTTGTTGTATTGTTACAGCTGTGCTTGGCCTTTTTAAAAAGTCTGTTTATTACAAAAAGAACAAATTATGTTAGCCAGAAGCCTGTAGTGTGATTTTTGTTAAAGAATTTATAGCATCTATACTGGCCAGGGAATTTCTTAGCACATGCTAGTAAGTCTGGTGTGACTTGGCTTGCATGCTAAACAGAGCCTAGTGTCACATCTTGCTCCTTTGCTCAAATGTAGGCTTGTGTCAAATGTGCAGGTAACTTTCTTTCCAGTTAGTACTGTACTAATCAATGTACTGTTCTAATCATATTCCATGTGGTAGCTGAGGCCATGGGCTACGATGAGGCTCTCTGGAAACTTTTGAACCCAGTGTTGACTTACATCTTTGACTCATTTCTTCTTCGACGTCCCAATACAGCCTTTAAACTATGCATGAATGGGCTCACCTTTGTGTCATGATCAGTGTCACACAGGAAGTTGGTGACAGAGCCGGGAATTGAACTCTTAACTCCTAGTCCAGTTCTTCAACCACAAGATCATCCTTCCTTCAGTGCAGAGATTCCTGTGTTAGATTCCTGCTGTAGGCAGGGGTGGGCAAGCTTTCCCATTTGGCTCTTCCAGTATGTGTAATTTCTGAACTAGTCCAGTCCTGGACCTCCTAAAAATCTATCCATTGGGTTAAATGATGTGGTTTAATTTGAGACCACCAACTTGTTTCACCTGGATCCCACGTCAGAATTGGATCCAAATAACCACTGACTAGCCAGTCAACTCTGCATTAACGTTTGTGGACTGCAATTTTAGATTTTACTGCAATATACTATTTTGTGCTGATACAAGCCGGAATAAAACTGAATGGCTGCTGTTCCCTCTGCAGACACATCTTGTTCCCACAAGATTACCCCCACTCAATAATGTTTCAAATAAATAAGATGTGAGTAACCCACTCTGCCATCTTGCCCAATTCCAAAATGTTAATGGCAAGGAAAGAAAGTATTAGATCAGTTTCCCTTCTAGACAAAGAGGACTCATCATTGGATTGTTTCCATGCTGCTTGGCATGTTTGGTTGTTTTAACAGACTGGCATCTGATTTGCTTCCTCTGTGGTTCTGATCTCCTGGCAGAAAGCTGGGCTCAAACCCAGCAGGTGTTAAAATATGAAGTGAGGCAAGACATCAGTTTGTTAATCCCAAAAGGTATCAGCCCCTGGAGTCAGTCAGATTAGCACATGAGCAGACAGCCGTGTTTGATCAGTGTGTTGTGTGTATCTTGTAGAAAACAAATCTTGCTCCCTTTTTGTCTTTTTTTGGCTTTTAGGTTGCAGATACAATGTTAGTTTGTGTCCATAAAAACATAGAAAACCATGGGAAGGACCAGTGTCCACTAGTGCCCTTGCACTGCGGTTTCGGGAAGTTGATCATGTGGGATACACCCTAATGGATGATTCCCAACCCTATGCTCTAGAGGAAGGCAAAAATAACCTGAAGTTCCCAACTAAGCACTTCCTGGAGGAAAACCTTTCCTGACTTCAAATTTGGCAGTTGGTTCAACCCTGGTGCATGTGAGCAAGATTCGTTACTTAACCATTTGATCCTGGTTTTACCCAGCAATACTGTTAATATCCAAATAACTGTGTTTGGTTTTCTTTACTCTCAGTAAGGGCAATCCTGCCAGGTGTTCTGGTATTTGTTCCTCCTCCTTCTCCTCATCTCCCCCCACCCCCCCAGTGTATTGAACCTAACTTCATGTGTGTAACATTAAGCAGCACCTGTGTGTTTGTGTTGATGCTTAGTTAAGTAGATCCTTACACAAGACTTTGTGATCCCCAATTCTGTCCTGACCTATGAGCTCCATTGAGCTGTCCACAATGAAAGAATTGGAGTTGCATGTCCACATGAGAGATCCATAAAGCAATTTGAGTTTAGTAAGTGGCAGGACAAATGGGTCAGCATTTGATCATCAGATACAGTTAATTTGTACTCCTCTTAAAAGAAGACACGTGCTTGCATCACAACATACGCAAGTTAATATCCCATGTTCAGGATCTGATCAGCTGCTTCAAAACAGGTGTTCATGGCAGCTCAGTTTCTGACCCTTGTAGTCTGAGTGACATAATTTTCCCTTTTGAGAAGTGTCATAGTGGCTGAGTGAGGTTGGACCAGAGGCAGCACAATTTTTTCATATTTGCCTGGTGCACCATGAAAAGATGTGCCTTTTTAAACAATACCTTTGGCAGAAGTAAAGATGACATATTTTGGCCCACTCCTGGAAGGAAAGGAGTCTTTCAAAGGCTTCCTTTCACTGTGGTCGGGGGGGAAATGAATCAGCAGTTCCAAGTTCTTCTGGTAACACTAGTGTATATAACACAGAAATAAGCTCTGTTTTGATCAAATTCATCTTTGATCCTCTTATAGTGCTTGGTAGTAAGGTGTAAATGATAGGACAAAAATTGTAGGATGACAATAAAAGAATATCCTTCATAGTTATTAACTTTTATCTCTAGCTTAACTCTGGTCAAAGCACAGGACCAAGAGCTAGAACTTCTGGCTTTTATTTCTGACTCTGCAACTGATTTGCTTGACTTTGGGTAAATTGCTTTGCCTCTGTGCCTCTGTTTCCCCACCTGCAAATGTGTATATTGCCTATCTACCTCACAGGGGTATTATGAGGTTGGAATAGTGTTTGTAAAGTGCTTTGAGGTCCTTGGGTGGAAGGTGGTATAGTATTTGTAACCAAATCTTTTGTATGTGATTCTCTACCATGAAGAAATACCAGGCAAGATAAAATATTAAGAAATTGATACGTTAATGGAACTCTCTTTTTGTACAGTAACTTTTTTTTCATCTCCCAACCTATTATTTACAAACAATGATCCTGTATAGGGACAGAATCATTTCAGTCCACACCCTGCCCCTCCCCTTTTGCCCCCTCCCTGAGAAATTTAATTTAAAGATCCTTACTTTCTTTCGGACACATTCGTTTTTTGGGGCATCATGTGAGATGGACATTTTTGTCTTTTTGGGATCCTGAAAAGTGTTTTGCAAGATTTCTTTTCAGCCTGTGCATTTGTAAAGGAGATTTGATTTGCTAGGAAGGAGCAATGTGTGAAACTGTCTGTTGCCTTGCACTAACTTATGTAGTTTTCAAGGAAATGGTTATCCTTTATAATCTATTTTTGCATGTTCTTGCTTGCGGATGCTAATGTGCAAGTCCTCTACACAAACTGTCTGGGGTCCATATGTGCATATTTCTGAAAGAAGGTCAGGGAAATATCATTGGGGTGATTTGCTTTTTACTAGTGATGGAGTCCTTTGTGGGGGAGGGTGGTGGCAGCAGTGGCTAATGTTCTGCTTTGGGTAACTTGTATTTGGTCTATCTTATCCCTTATTTATGGTACAGTTTGTCTAGCTTCAACGACTTGTTCGAACAAGTATCTCTCGATGCATGGCAGCTACAGCAATAGAAATGTTGAAGTATGTTCAGAGTGGATGACAAGTAAAGAGGTTTACGGGTAGGAAAGAGCAACTACTTCTGTGGTTGATAGCCTACAGATTGTTGGCAGGATGGAGGAAAGGGGAGTTGTCGGTTGTATTTTTAAAAAGAGGCTGTGAGGAATGAGTGAAATACAGAGAGGAGCGTAGATTGTTTACCATAGCTGATGCAGTGGCAGCAAAGTTATAGGGTTGACAGAGGCAGAAGTTAAGGCGAAGACCCTAAGTGGTAGAGTGACTCTGACTTGGTCGCTACTAAAATTTGCTTTCTTGAGCTCCTCTGTTAGGTATCAGGGAATGTGCTTTCTGTCTGTACTAGTATTTGCTGTTGATACTTACCAGATTCTTTATTTTGATTATGGGGCAGTTATCCTGATGGAATCTATTTGGCTGGTCAGCTTAGTGCATATCCTTGAATCATCACATAGCTGGTATTTTACATGTGTTTGCATCCTTCTCCGGGAGACCCAAGAGTTTCAAGCAGTGACTCATGAATGCAGTTTTTGCACTGATCATACACTTGATGTTGCCTGCTCAATGTTGCAGCTGGCTTTGGAGAAAACATTTTGTTTTTAATTCAGGTATTTTAAACTGTTTTGCCAGAATAATACCTGGCTCTGATGGAGCACATTTCATCAAAGGATCTCAAAGTGCTTTGCACATTTTAATTAATGAATCATCACAACAAAGATTGGGAAAGTGAGGCCCACGAAGGTGAAGAAGTGACTTGCCCAAAGTCGCACAGCACAATAACAGGAACAGGAAATACAGGACTGTTGATCTTTAACCCCCTCCTGTAATCACTAAAAACCAACCTGTTTTGATAATATTACTACTTTTGTTAATTGCAGAGGTTAAAAGTTCACAATAGTGTATCAATAAAAGTCTGTATCATTTAAGTCTCTGCCACGTCAAAAATACTTTATATTTGACTTATCAGGGAGTGGTACCCAGTGGCTAAGCAGGTGAATTCTAGCATATACTTTTTTGGTTACATAAGACATTTCTTTTTTCATAAGCTGTATAGCATAATGGAACCGTTCAAAAATAGCAGATCAGTTGTTCAGATGTGGTGTGGTGCAGTTCATTAATGATCAAATAAAACAGGCCAGTGTTCTTCTGTGCCTGAAGCCATCATGGGTAGATTCTGGATCTCATGTGGGGCCTGTGAATTGTTATCCTGAAGCTCCTTTTTCTGTATTGTCTGGCAGAGCGGTGGTGGAGGCAGTTCATAGACTGGATCTCATTCTCGGTAACAAGGCAGCTTATCAAGAAGTGTTCAAGCCAGAGAACATCAGCTTGAGGAACAAGTAAGTTGGGCAGATACGGTATTTTGATTTTTTGGTGGAAGAAATCTAATATGTTAAGTCACACGTGGCTTTGTTTCAACAGTTTTACAGGGGACTGAATTTGTAGTGCACCCTCTCTTTGGGAAGGGACCTTCTTTTTGTTCTCTTTGTACAGCACCTAACGCAAGGTTGTTCTGACCCATGACTGGGGCTCCAGCGTGCTACCACAAAACAGATAAGTCTTCCCTAATGTGGTTAATGGAGGTCTGCTTTTTATAATTACAATACTTTAAAATACCTGTGTATTGAAGGAATTTCATACATATATGGTGAAACCCATCTTAATAAATAAATAAAATAAAAATGTTGCAAGTAGAGGAGTCTTTATCTCGTGGTTTTAAAAATTGTACTGGAAGCATATATGGATAATTAAAAGTGATTGCTTCTTGGGGGTGGTGCATAGAGCAGGTTTCACTTTATGTAAATGCTACTTTTGACAGCACTTTAGTTCCCCTGCTGTGTAAATTTATTATGTGGCTTGCTTTAGAGTTTACTTCTCTTTCTGTAAAAGTGTCTTGTAGGTTGAATGCTGATAAATAGCTGGTAAATGGGGCTAGACCAATAGTACATTTTCATTCATTCCCTCATTCTCATAATTACCTAATTTTCTCCTGTGCGCTTCTGGTGCAGCTCTGAACACATCGCTGCTTCAGAAATGAAGGCTATTTATCTCCCTCCTCCACGCTCAAAACACTTGCAAGGCAGGAGCGTTTGCCACTCCATGCAGGGCTTGCAGGGCAGCTCGAGGGGCAGAGATTGGGAAATCCTTGCCTCTCTAATCTTGATGTGGTGTGTGTACCTTGGGGGTGGAGTTGGGCTGCCCCATGAATTGGCAGGCCACAAGGCCTCTCATTACTTGTGCAGAAGAATGGCTCTCTGCTCACAGATGAGGTGGGATACAAACTGCTCCCTCAAAAGACTGGCAACCCAACTCCATGCTTCAGGAGGAGGGGTCATGAGCAGAGGGAGCCACTGCCCACCACTTTCCTTGGGACTGGCCATGTTGCTGTCAATTTGGAGGGTGAGTGACGCAGCTTGCACTGCCACTAGATGGCCATGTTGCCCTGTAATGATATTCAGGCTTTCCTTCATCTCCGCTCATGTGGTTATGGTTATATAAGTGGCTACTGCAGCTAAATGGAATAGTAAATGTTCTGCTCTCTGTCGCAGGCTGCGAGAGCTGTGTGTGAAGCTGATGTTCTTGCATCCAGTGGATTATGGGAGAAAAGCAGAGGAACTGCTCTGGAGAAAGGTTTACTATGAAGTTATCCAGCTCATTAAAACAAATAAAAAGGCAGGTATCTGTGCCTCTGAGTCAGAAATTCTCATGCTGTGTGACATGTTAATGGCTTCATTTACATGGAAACATGGTCTGAGCACAAGATTGGGGGAGAGAAGCTCCTGAATTTAAGTTTTAGCTGTGTCATAAACTTCCTTTCTTATCTTGGGCAAGTCATTATGGCCTCAGCAGTGCAGGAGCAGAGACCCCCTCCAAATCAGGTTGCTTTCTGTTTCCCCATCTCCAAAACAGGAATATTAGCTCTGTGTGAAGCAGGTGTCAGAACTGATTCATGTGAAGATCCAGAGAAGTGCTGATTAGTTCCATTTTAGAGAGACTCTAGAAATTAAAATTATTTTTATTATGTAGTGCCATGCACACAATCCTGGTGATCTTATCAGATGAATGTAAATGAGCTTCATTTTAATTGAAGTACCCTACTGGTCTTATCTAAATCAGTTTCTACGTTACAGTGAACTGAGGTCTGCTGATGCCTTCCATCTGAGGATCTCAAAATTCTTTGCAAATACTGTGTTAATGAATATGGCCACAGGACCGCCGAGCTTGGGGGAAGTATTGCAAACAAGCGCTCAGATATCACAGTGAGGCATAAAGGTGTTGTGACTTGCCTAGGTTATTGCAGCAAGTCTTCGGCAGAGCTGGGAATAAAATCCAGATTTCTTGACTCTCAGCACTGTGTTGGCTACGAGATCATCTTTGCCATCTAGTGAAATGCCATTGGTAAAACCAGAGAATGAAGTCCTAGTTTGTTTCAATGCATTACTATGTACAGATAGCAATTAGAGAGAGTGAAAATATTCTGAAAAAATGAATTCACTTTGAGTCATGTGTGCATGAATATATATTCATTCAAGGTTTATTGAGCATGAACTGAATATATATATTCTAGTAAAGACACAAGTCTTTCAGTTCTTCCATCCACAATAGTAAATCACATGAACTGAGGAGGGAAGAAAGATAGAAGCTGATGATTTTTAGGTGGGATGCTTGTGAGAGTGTGTCTACACTGCAAACCTCCCCCCCCTTTTCTCCCTCACCCCCCCCCCCAAAAAAAAACTGCACATAACTTGGGTTAAAATAGCAGTGAAGATGCAGCAACTCTGGTTTAGCAGCTCAAGTTCAACTCCATGGGCTTTAACTCAGGCTGCTAACCTGAGTTACAAGCTAATTTTCTGTCTTCACTACTATTTTACCCAAGCAAAGAACACACTTTTTTTTGCTGCGTTGACCTGCTCTTAGAGGTCTTGGCTTGTTGAGCGTGGCAGATCTGGGAAAGTTTGATTTAGTACTGCTGGAAAGAAGGTTATCTGCATTACCAGAAACCTGTCATTAGTAATTGTTAAAGTACACGGAGGGTGTTGGTGGCTAAATGTAAAATGATGATATAATCAGTGCGGTCAAGTAATCCATAAAGGTTAGAGAGTTGAAATGCCTATTAGATCTAGTCTATCCCCCAGCAAGGAATTATTTTTCTTGTGAGCATTTGGTTCACTCTCTTCTCAAGCAAATGGGTCTTTCACCACTTCCCTTGGGAGAATATGCCAGAGTATGTAAATCGGGAAACATTTCTTGATTCTCAGCTTGTGTTTTAATATCTTAATAATCTATGATTCCTAGTCATACCTCTGTATAGTGGCTAAATAATTTCTCCTTCCTTGATATTCACACCTGTCAAACTACCAGATATTAACAGGACTGGTTATGTTGTTTAGAGGAAGGTGGATTGAATTGGGGGAAGAGGGCAAAAGATGAGTCACTACCTACCTCTGTGTTACCAAGCGCAGCTTGTGTTGCCAGCCAGAATCTTACCTGGCCTGCGTTAACAGGCTCTCACTTGGCTGCCTATTTCGGTTTCCTACAGCACATTCACAGTCGCAGCACCCTGGAGTGTGCATACCGGACTCACCTAATCGCTGGCATAGGATTTTACCAACACCTTCTTCTCTACATTCAGTCGCACTATCAACTGGAGCTGCAGTGCTGTATTGACTGGACTCACGTAACAGACCCCCTGATAGGTCAGTAGTGCCTGTTGTGTTTTGGCTCTTGGTTGATGCAAGAGTCATAAGCAGATGGCTCCCCTTTGCAATTGCTTGTCTCTGTTTCAAAATGCAGAGAATTATCCTTTTTTGATTACCTTGTTATCTGTTAGAACAGATTGTCTGCTCAGCTTTTATTTTCAAGTTAAACTTTTGGTAATGAAACAAGAGGGGTGGAAAATATTTTTATTACAGTCAGACTGCTCTTAGAATATCCTCTAGCAAGTGTTAATGTTCAGTAAGGCAGATCTTACAGCACAACTTTGAAAAAGCACTTACCTCTGGCTATGAAGAGTATCTTAATAAGTTTAATTAAAGGGAGCAAAATTATGGGGAATAAACTATAGAGAATAAAAAGCTTTATCAGAGGATCACATTAATCAGAGAGATGATTTTTGCACTCTTGTTATCTCCTGTCTCTGTGCATTGCATTTGTTTGTTTTATCCTGCATATATATATACCTTAGTATATACTGTATATAGTATAAACCGTTGATGCTGCAAATGAATCTGGGCAAACCTCTGTGCTCCAATGACTTCAGAGGTCTGTCCGTGCGGTTCCAATTGCAGAAATGGAGCTGAAACTTAAGCTGTTTTTAATGTTGTTGTTGTTAATTATGTGGGGAGGGAGTATAATGGAACATTAAGAGGAACTTTTTAAGGGGAGGAAAAAGAGAGATATCCACAGGTGTCTAGCAGTGGAATATTGTTTGTGTTCAGTTTTTAGCTGGTGGAAGATCATTGTATTGCAGTTGGCTTTGAAACATCTGTTTAAGAAGTCCTTGGCGACTGTTGCTATGAGAAACATTTTCATGGTACTGCAGAACTAAGAAATTCTATTATAAATTCTAGCTGGGTCTGTAGTCCTTGATAAATGACTGCATTTGGATGGCTCCATCTGCTAAGTTTCTCAGGGTGCTCCAGACACTTCCAATTAAAATACAATATCATGAAGACATCATAAACATACAATGAAAATGAAACATTGCAGCATCATTAAAATGGTGAATGGGGAAGAGTTGTGCAGAAGGGCAGATAACTAAAAACGAGAGAAGTGGGAGGGGACTAATGGCAAGGGGGTGTAGATGGGGATTACAGACCTCCACGGCAAAACTAGGGGGTAGATTCAGCAGCAGCTGTAGGCATAACTGTGGAGTCAGCATATCAGTAAAATATCACGCATGCAATGCCCTTCAGTAATCAGAAAACATTCCTCACTGGTCACTGGCTGGTGGGAAGGTGCCGATGGAAGATTCTTTCAAAAATCTGTCCTGATGGGATATGTTCCACCAGTGACAAGCACCTCCAAGAGTTAAGATGATTCATGCTTGATTGTTTTAGTTAGCTTTAGATCAGTTCATTGGACTCCTCCTTTGTTGCTTCTACCACTTCCCAATGACTGAAGTTTTTTTTCCCCTGGAGGCTTTTCTCCCTGTGTGACTGCAGGTGCTGTATCTACAGGAATATATTTTGTTCGTTTTACCTTTCACCCATGTTATTTCTCCCCTGTTGTCTGTGATCTTATTTTCTCTCCTCCTTTTTCTTCCTTTTCTTTTAATGGTCTCTCCAAGCTTATCCAGGTGGTGAATGCACACTACGTTTCTAGTGGCTTACTGGTAAAAGTGCTGGCCCTGGCTCCAATACAAATGAGTGAGGTTGCACTGTTAATGATCCCCGGGGAACCGTGCAGCATACTGCCCTTGGGGGATGTAGGGGTGGCTTAAGAAAAGGGTACGTTGTCCGCTTGAGTCTTGCACAATCTGGTAACCTGAGATGAACCTGCACTGATCTATGATACACCACAGACAAAGGCCAGCACTCCAGTCTGTGTGTGATCTCTTATTTGCATGCCCTTAACCATCATGTATCTCAGGAAGACGTGTGGGCTGCTGATGTCTCTTTCCAGCTGTCTTCACCCACGGGTGTGTTACGATTTGGTATTTCTCATGTAGGCTGCAAGAAACCTGTGTCTGCATCGGGGAAAGAAATGGAGTGGGCACAGATGGCGTGTCACAGATGTCTGGTTTATCTGGGAGATTTAGGTAAGAGCAATGTTTTCTTCCAGGGGGACCTTTAAAATATAAAAGCTGTTGCATACGAAGCACTGATACCATGATCATAAGTCAGCTGTGATAATTCCTTGCAGACACTGGTTTGTCTTAGGCCTGGTGTACATTTAGAATTTTGGTTGACATAGCTATGGTGTTCCAGGGTTTAAAAAATCCACACTCCTCAGTGCCATTGCTATCCAGACCTAACCCCAGTGGATGGAGGAATGTTTCCATCAGCCTAGCTACCATTGCTCAGGGAGGTGGTTTTTTTTTAGTGATGGAATAACTCATCCCATCACTGTAGGCTGCTCCTGCAGTAAGGGAGTAAGTAAGTATAGCTATGGCATCATAGACAGTGTAGACAAACCTTTACACACATTTGTCAGTGATAGATTTAAAGTGAAATCCTCTCAGATAACAGATTGTTTAGCATAGGTTCCACCTTATATTTAGCTGTGATCCTTGGAATAGCTTTCCTGAACCTGAAGAAGAGCTCTGTGTAGCTCGAAAGCTTGTCTCTCTCACCGATAGAAGTTGGTCCAATAAAAGATATTACCTTACTCACCTTGTGTCTAATATCCTGGGACCAACATGTCTACAACAATAGTGCACACATGAAAAACTTAGTCATGTGAATTTCTGACATGCATGAATATGCATGATGTGATACGTAGTAAACTGCTGGAAAATTCACAACACATGTCTACTTTAAAGTAAGGTTAATCAACTCTTGTGCTTCAGGGTGTAAACAGATCAGCACATGGGTCGGGTAGGATTTCCTCCCTCCATTTACAGGATCGCACAGCTGGTCAGACAAATTCTGTGGGGTGTCATCTCTCTCTGAAACATCAGGGTGATTACTGTCATATGCAGCAGGACAACAGATTTTTAAGAACAGGCTGCATTCAGTACAGCAAACCATACATATTTCTGTGTTTTCCTAGAGAGCAACTCTCCTTTGGACATTTTGTGGCTTTCCCAGAATGTGAATTTGCTGACTCAGCCATTGACTCTAATTTTGTGACTGTTTGAACCTGCAAGGGAAATAAGCTCCTCAGTGGTGGAGTTCCCCCCTTCCTATCAGAAGAGCTAATATTCATTGTTCCCTTTTTGCACTGGGCATTACCAGCATCAGACTCTGATTTCTGTTGTGCATGATGTGTATTTCTTTTCAGCTCGCTATCAAAATGAATTGGCAGGGGTGGACACGGAGCTGTTGGCCGAGAGATTTTACTATCAAGCCCTTTCTGTTGCACCACAAATTGGTAAGTGAATTGCCATAAATTTTGGTGGAACAGTAATGCGGCTCACATAGCCTTAACCTCTTGTGAAAACGGCTGCAAAAAAACACTGAGGTAGAAATTGCTCTGCTTTGGTTTACACTTACATTTCTTGCTGTAGAGAGATTTGTTTTATTATCCAGTCATAATAATTCCCCTTTATATGAGTCTTTCCTCCTGGCAAACCAAAGAGAGGAGAGCATCTTTGCTTTAATTCCCAGGATGACTTTGTTTTATCAGATAACAGCCCCTTATTCTCTAGCTGCATCGTGCATAAGAGTTCAAGTTTATATGGGAGTGGTGATGCCACACTTGTCTGGCTCAACCCGGATCCAGCTGGATTGCTGCTTTTGTGGAGTTCTATTGTTAATACTATTTTTCCCACTGATGAAACCCCACATACTACTTTTTTGACTTACAAATAGTTACAATTGTGCATAGTGGGAGGTGGATTCCTGGGTTCGATTCCAGGTTTGCTGCTATGATCTCTCTGGCAAGTCACTTAACACTCTGTATCTCAGTTCTCACATCTGTAAAATGGGGATAATTTTGCTAGTATGAGGTTAATGCATGTAAAGCATTCTGAGATTCTCAGACAAAAGGTGCAATAGGAGTACAGAACTTATTTAATGGATCTCTTCTCTAAAATCTTTTAAATAGTCAGTTAAAATTCAAACTTAATTTTAATTTCTGTAAAACGCCTGTCATGCTTTCTAAGCATATGTCCAAAATAGAAATGTATTAATACAGAACGAAATTGATACAAGGTCAATTAATGATTTGAGACTTCCTGAAAATACACTGCATGAGCTGCCCTGAAGAAGCTTGGCTGAATAGAGCAATCTTGCAGAATGCCGGTTCTGACAGCTTGAGGGTCTCCGACTGAGTACACTGTACAGATACTCTAGATTTCACTATCTTAATTAAAAGCCTCAACTGAGCTCAGATGTGAGCTGAGAACCTGAACTAAATATAGAGGCTTAGAGAGTAATATTAACCCCTTGAACTGCACTCAGAAACAAACAGGCAGTACAGATCATGGCACACGTGTGCAATGACCACCCTCAAAGGTATTGTTAAGTGGACAGCTGTATTCAGTAGAAGCTACAGTTTCTGAGTGGTTCTTAGAGCCAGTTTTACAAAGGGAACAATTACAAAAAGAGTGTTTCTTTGCACAATGCAAGGCTTTTCCTTGTTGAGTTGTGGCTATGGCTGACCCCCCAACTATGAATAATTAGTGTTTATTGATAAAAATTTATATAACATGGCAAATTGACATGGCACTTTTACAGATGTGGATAAGATGTTCTAGCAATCCAAATAAAACGAACAGACAGTACAGTAGCTTCTGAGAGAAGAGGACATGGGAATTATTGATGACAGGAAGGGCTTGAAAGAGGAAGGGGAGTAAGCAGAGGAGGGACAGAAAGATGTGAGGGTAGCGTAAAGCAGAGTGGAAAAAGGTGAAGGAACAACTAGCCCGAGCCTTCTCATCATAGCTTTGTAAATATCCTTTGCACCTGCTGGCTCTGCACCGTCTCTCATGAACAGGACTGTAGTGAGAACGTAAAGGATCTTCTTGCATGGGGGTTGTTTGAAATAACACAGGCTAGTTCACTTTCCTTTTGATTTTCGTGACAGGGATGCCCTTTAACCAGCTGGGGACGCTGGCAGGGAGTAAATATTACAACGTGGAAGCTACTTACTGCTATTTACGCTGGTGAGTGTCTGCTACAGAGCATAATGAGCCTGGAAGGAGCTGATTCATCCTCATTGCTCTCCCAATTGTAGAGACAGATTTTCTCCTTTTTCTTCATGTGTTTTTTCACTTGCACATCAGCTATTAGTGGGAGTGCTGGTGGAGAGGGATTGTGCAAGCTGCCTCCCTGGTAAATGACTGCACTGGATCACAGGACTATTATGCCACTGATTAAATAAATAGCACGAAGGGCCAGATTTTGAATGATATTTAGCACTTCATGATGAAGACAGGTGCCGAACGGGATTTTCAAAAGCACCTAGGCACCTGTAAAGGTGTGAGCAAGTCCTGCTGTCTGGTGTGGCGCTGCGGGTGTGCTCCTCTTTAATGTCCCCCAACTGGGGGAGATGGGCAGTCGGTTCACTTCAACAGCCTGGGACAAGGAAAGGTCCACACGCACTAACTGCATAGTGTCTTCACTTCTCATAAGCTTTCGAACCTGAATAATTACAATAAACCATTCATAAGGTTCTCACCTTAGTGCCCTGGTTTAGCTCCCAACTTACAGTCGATAGAACAAAGTTGCTGGCTAGGCCAGTTTCCTAGAGCCTGAGAAAAAACAGCCACCACCCACTGCATCCTGCGTGGCTTCTGCTCCCCTCTGCCTTACTCAACTTCCTGTTCCTGATTATATAGCTCAATCCCTGTATGTAGCAGGCCTCTTTGATTAAACCCCAGGCTGTCCCTGCTGTTGGCTCCGGCCTGTCCCTTAAAGGGGGACTATACTTCTTCCCAGTGCCCACCGCCTTCTGAAATCTGTATAGATCAACCTATCACCTCGGTGCTTACGGAAATCTCACTAGGGACCTGTCCTCATGTTAAGGTGCCAAAATACCTTATCAAATCTAGCACTAAGATTTGTGGCACAACCCAAACAAAGCCATGAAAAGTAACTGGGGAGAATCGCTGCGGGAAAGTAACGTGTTTGTAAAATGTTGGTATCTTAGTATCCAGTCTGAAGTGTCCTTTGAAGGTGCCTATGGTAACCTGAAACGGCTGTATGACAAGGCAGCCAAAATGTATCACCAGCTGAAGAAATGTGAAACCAGGAAGCTGTCGCCAAGCAAAAAACGGTAAGAACTCACAGAGAAAGAGGGTGGTATTGGGACAAGTCTTGGGATGAGATCATCAGTGGCTTCCTTTAGGAAAAGGAAACAGGGCCCTGGATATGGTTCCTGAGGACTTGAACAGGGCATGGCGCGTCAGTGGCCAGTCACAGCTGTTGCTATTGGATAGACTTTTTTTTGATGGGCTCACTCTACATCCCACTATTGGCCCCTTTCATGGTGATCTCCAGGAGAGAGGCCAAGGACTGACTAGATGCAAAATTTGAATTCCCCTCTCACCCGTAGAGCTGCAGACTAGGGTTGAGGCATACTGGTGAGGTGGAGTATAAGGAAAGCTGACATTGCTACTGCCTTTGTATGGCCAGCCTGTGGACTTCAATCTCCAGGGCTGTCATTGTGTCACAAGGACTGAATTTCACTTTCCAAAAGAAAAAGCACTATAGGAACTCCAACTAACTCAGCAACCTACCAAAATCCATCATTACTCACTAATACCTTGTGTCAGCAATGTAGCAGTTTACTTCGTTTTAAATATATCATTGCTAGTGTGTTTACTGCTGCCTTTGGAGGAGAAGTCTTTATCTGCCCATCTAGTAGACCAATATTCATGGTGCATTTAATAGGAAGTCAACAGTGTGAGTAACACTATCTTGTTTCCATTTATCTGGCCTTGTTCCTAAATGCATTAGAATTTTCTGCCAATTGTCTGGTTCAATTCTTGGTGCTCTTCTAAAGTATTATCCAGACTTGTTCCTTCCTTCATGTCCACCACCTGCTTCCAGATATTCTATTGCCTGAGCCAGATAAATATCAGCCAGTAGACACGTCATTTGTTCTACTATACGTCTCCAGAACTGGACAGATAATTGGTTGTGTGAAAGTAGTTCCAGATCTCTCTTGTATTGAGAGAACAAATTTTGCAAATGTGTGGATGAAAATTGGAGAATATGAATATTCTTCAACTGAAACTGTTGATCCATGAGAATACTGACATCCTCTACTTTTACAGCGTGGGATCTAGCTCTGTATAGTACCAAACAGCCTCAGAATTCTTGCTAACTCCCTCTAGTGCTTCCCCCCCCGCACACCCTTGCGGCCCAAACTCCTGTGTATACTGCTTGTTTCCAAAGTTTAAACCTGATCACAAGTTCTGCAATGGCTGGAATATTAATGCCCCTTTCTTAAAGCAGGACTCCACCTTGACCGCTCATCAGTGCCACGATGGTCTAGGTGGGAGACCATGAATAAACTAACTAACTTGCAGAAAGTAGCTATCCATCAGAAACCCGATGTACATCCATGAATAAAAACATCGATATCCTCTTGCAGCCAGGTGACAGGATACTCACTTAACTGTTTCTCTTTAATCTTTAGATGCAAAGACATTAAAAGGCTGCTGGTGAACTTTATGTACCTACAGAGCCTTTTGCAGTCAAAAAGGTACGGTTACCATACCCTTTATATCTTCTGTAGGTGACTCGCAGCTGCAAATATTAGAAATAGAGGAGACTGGCTTGGTATCCTCACCACAAATGCAAAACAGTATATCCCCTGGTGCCTTTGCTGAGTCTTTCAGTCAAGAATCCCAAACCTCAGTAAAGTCTTATAACCCCTTTGTGGCTGCCTGGGCCAGCTACAGAGAGAGCACCCTCAGCCCATGAGTGAGGAGTTGAGCCCCTCCCTTCATTCTCTAGTGACACATCCTGACAGTCCAGGAGACGCTCTGACAGCTGTTTACTGTATCTCTTAAGTTCACATACTGTAGGGATGGGAAAGATTGCTTGGATTATCTAGTCTTTCTCCTCTGTCTATGCTCCCTTCAGTATATTCTCCAGTTCCTTGTTCTGTCTTGTTCTAAATGACCTGTGCGATGACTGAGTTTTAATTCAGTAGCCACATGAACATTCTAGTTGCCAAAAGCTTGAGACTTAACGTGCGGCCCGGCATTTGAATAGTAAATCAATTTGTTTCCCCCCCTCCTGTGTTAAGCTCTGTGGACTCTGAGCTAACATCTCTTTGCCAGTCGGTGCTGGAGGATTTCAACCTTTGCTTGTTCTACCTGCCTTCGCCTCCGAACCTGAGCTCTGCTAGCGAAGATGAAGAGGAATACGAGAGTGGATACTCCTTCCTTCCCGACCTTCTCATTTTCCGCATGGTGATCACCTGCCTAATGAGTGTCCACGGCCTCAAAAGAGCAGGTAATCAGTTTATTCACAACAGATGCTGGCAGTGAAGCAGCTCATTGAGTTGAATTGAGAGAAGCTCATTTGTCTTCCATAGAATAAGGGGATCCACTTTACACAGGTTGATTTAGAACTGGGTCACTCGTATCATCTAACTTTAAATTCGTTAGCTGTTAGTGACAGATTTAGAGGCAACATAGTAAGTCTTTTCCATCTCCTGGGTCAGGTCAGGATTGCTTCCTGCAGGGTGTTTTCTAGTGTCTAGTTCAATGTGAAATGTCCTAATAAATGATGCCTTCCACACTTGCTTTGGGAAAGTATAGCTAAAGGATAACCAGCTGGTATCTGAAGAATGTAAACACCAGGAAGGAGGAGGAATTGTTTAGGGTATACAACTCCGTTCCCTTCTTGGTGTTTACATCCTTCAGATATCCTGCTTGCCACCACTTTTGTCATCTTAGGAAGTGATGGAGGAAGATCTGCACAAAAAAAGATGAGAGGTGAAATACAAGTGGTGCCATTATAGTCTGATTTATGAATTGAAGGTCTTTCAGGAAGTGGTAAACTACAGATGTTGATACCACTTGTCAAGGTGGCTGTAACCCCTGCAGTTAGACGGCAAATCTTAAATGTGTTTTAATTGACATCCATTTTGCTGCAGAACTGGGTTGGTCTATTCACTCCTTCTCACTCTGCTGTCTTCTTGTTGCAGGTTCAAAGCAATACAGTGCAGCCATTGCGTTCACCCTGGCCCTCTTTTCTCATCTGATAAACCACGTCAATATTCGCCTGCAGGCAGAACTGGAGGAAGGGGAGAATCCAGTTCCAGCCTTCCAGAGCGATGGCACAGGTAAGAGGAGGGAGGTGGCGAGTGGTGTTAGTTTAAACTACTTCCCTATATGTGGCCACCAAGCCTTTTTTCAGAGGGTATTCGGGATGAGCTTTGTAGTGCAGTGCACTGCTATGGATGTGCAGGGCTGAGTTTGAAACGCCTTGATCCTTTGCTGCTCTGCTAGAAACACCAGCCACAAGACGTATGCTCAGTCTCGAGGGAAAGGAACACCCTTCTCTTACTCTACAGTACTCTGTTCTGGAATGACTAAGCTTCCATAAGAAGCTACCAGAGGGATGCTTGCTGCAGTGAAAAATAGAGAAGACCCTGTGGGTTCAGAGGTGGCCCAAGGGGAAGTGGTGCAGGACACTCTCAGACAATAGACATTTGCTCGATCGTTGAGCAGCAACTTCAGTTTCACAGATGTGACCAAAGCACATGCCCTCCCTGTCTTGTAATACCTCTGCTTGTTCCTTATTCATTTCCGGGTCTAGTGCAAAAGTGTCCTGCATGGCTTTTAAAACGGTCCATGGACTTTGCTCCAGCTAAACTCATGGACCTAAATACTGGAACAAATTATTAAACAATCAATTTGTAAACACCTAGAGGTTAATAGGGTTATAAAGTATAGCAAGCTTGGATTTATCAAGAACAAATCATAACAAACTAACTGGAAGGGTGTATTCTCAGTCCTGGATATGGTACTATTCAGTATTTTCACTAATGACTTGGATAACGGAGTGGAGAGTATGCTTAGAAAATTTGCAGATGACTTCAAGCTGGGAGGGGTTGCAAACACTTAGGAGGACAAGATTAGAATTCAAAAGTATCTTGACAAATTGGTCTGCATTCAACAAGGTGAAATTCAGTAAAGACAAGTACAAATTATTTCACTTAGGAAGGAAAAATCAAATGCACAGTTACAAAATGGGGGATAACTGGGTTGGTGGAAGTATCGGTAAATTGAATATGATTCAGCAGTGTGATTTAATTGTGAAAAAAAATGATACTTTTCTGGGGTGTATTATGAGGAGTGTTGTATGTAAGACGCAGGAGACAATTGTCCTGTTCTACTCGGCATTGGTGAGGCCTTAGCTGTAGTGTTGAATCCAGTTCTGGGCAGCACACGTTGGGAGGGATGTGGACAAATTGAAGGAGAGTCCAGAGGAGAGCACCCACGATAAAAGATTTAGAAAACTTGACCTATGATGAAAAATTAGAAAAACTGGGAAGGTTTGTCTTGAGAAAAGAAGACTGAGGGGAGACCTGATAACTGTCTTCAAATACGTTAATGGCTGTTATAAAGAGGATTGTGATAGTTGTTCTATATGTCCACTGAAAGAAGGGCAAGAAGTAGTGGGCTTAATCTGCAGCGAGGGAGATTTAGGTTAGATATTAAGATAAAACTTTCTAACTGTAAGGATAGTTAAGCATTGGAATAGACTTCTCAGGGAGGTTGTGGAATCCCTGTCGTTTGAGGTTTTAAAGAACAGGTGGGATGAACACCTGTCTAGGAACATTCTAAATTTACTTGCTCCTGCCTCAGTGCAGGGGGCTGGACTTGAGGACTTCTCGAGGTTCCTTTCAGCCCTACGTTTCTATTATTCTAGGATAAACAAGATCTTTGGTCTCCAAGGTTGCCTATTGATCAGCTTTCACTGAAGCTGAATGGATTTGAAAGAAAATAAAGAGCCTGAAGTCCTGATCCTTTGTAAATTCTGCCCAGTCATTAGAAAAATGGAAAATCAGATTTTTCTTGACCCAGGTGTATTTGACGAGTCACATTAAACAGGAGTCTCCAGAATGTGGCCAGGGTTAACTGGGATGATGTAATGACAGCTGATTAAAGGTGGGAATAATTTAAATTAACCTCCTGTAAGGGATAAGTTAATTATTACTGTTCTGAGGTCTTAATCACTTGCCTTACAAAGTTCCAGTGAACACATCAAGACCCATCCAGAATAATGTACAGACCATCCTGAACAGTAATAGCGGTATATCTTTGGGATGATTGCATGCTTATGTAGCTCATTCATTTAGGCAGAAGAGGAATTTAACTTCAGCTTTCTTTTTCTTTCTTATAAAATCAGTCAAGAATGTTCAACTTCTGCCTGGACTATCCCTTTAAGAAAATTCCCACATACCACTGCGCAGCAGTGTTGTTTAATAAACTACTGTGTTTTATATAGTTGATACAGATTCTCCCCCTGCCCTTGGTTGTAAATAAGACAAGATGAGTTAAGCGTCTTAAAACGCTGAGAGCTATCGGTCTAATAAGGAAAGTGGAGTAGACCCGTTCAATCCAAGATTCCTGGGAGTAGCAGTTGGGTTTTAATTTCAAAGCCGTTATCTATCCTTCCCCTTTGCTATACTGTCAGCAATCTGAATGCAACATGTGCCTGCAACGCGATTTAATTGGAAAGTATAATACCGGCTTGTTTTTAAACCAAGATTTTTATTTTAAATGTGTTTCAACTAAGAGGAATTAGTCGCTGGTCAGATGACTGAATTCTTAGCAGAAGATTGCATGTTTGGCTCGATCAGTACTTTTCTTTAGTGTTTCTAGTAAAACGTGTGTATTCTTCTCTTGCTAAGGATTGTTAAGAAGTAAAATTATCTCTGTATTTAATGTGTAGGCTTCTTCGTTTTGGAGTGGGGATAGGCAGAAGGTGATGTATTTACATTATTTTTGTACTGTGGTAGCAGTCCTGAAGTAGGAAGCCACGTAATTGACTGATCAGGTACAGCTCAGACAATGTGAATTTAAGCATCCTTAGACCCCTATCGCCTCGGCCTGTGTACTACAGTCTTGGCCTAGACAGACTCCATGTCAGAGGCCCATTCAGTCCTTAATCTTTCTGCTGAGATTACTCACCAAAGGGTGTTGATTGTGGGTTGTGTTATATGGGTTCCCTAACTAGAAACTGGATTGAGATCTGCCCATTCATTTCACACGAGCTGTCTGTCTACCAACCTTCGAATGGAAATGGCTTTCACTTTCTAGGCAGGACATTGGCAGTATTTGAACCAGTGTCATTCAGAGGTTCCGCCCTCCATTTGCTGATAAACTTCTGCTCTTGACTACTGAATGGATCTGGGATTAGTAAATGCCATTAGGAGGTAAAGGAATTGCCCATGATTAAGCTTGTAGACTTCTGCATAACTGGGACTTGTTAGGGATGTGAGGTTCACATTGCTTCACTTGTTGGTGCTTATGGTGACCCATTTGTAAAGTGGGACTCTCTCTCCAGGGTGCCAGGAAACATCCTATGAGGAAAGGTGCTATAGAAGTAAGACACTGATGCTTCTCCAGGCTTGGGACTGGTTGGGTTGGACATCAAAGAGCTTTAAGTGTTTTTGTTTTGGCTGTCTTTTGCAGATGACCAAGAGACACGGGAACCCTTGAACTCCATTGAGAAGGAAACAGAAGCTGACTTAGCCAACCATCGGCCCAGCGATGAGCAGCGGAAGAAGGACAGCAAGAAGAGCAAGAAATACTCTCGTCTCTCCTGCTTGCGCCGCCGGCGCCATCCCCAGAAGGTGGATGAGAGTGACCTGAGTGAGGGCTTCGACTCTGACTCCACCCAGGACTCCACCAAGGGTAGCGATGGATCTGAGAGTGGCTCCGAGAAGAGCGACGAGGAGGTGCAGACGGCCTTTGATGTGGAGACAGACTCAGACATGAACAGCCAGGAGTCTCGTTCTGACCTGGAGGATATGGAGGACGAGCCGGGGGAGGAGGGAGGTGGACGAATCAAAAGCACGAAAAACGGGGCCAAGGAGGCCTTAAAAAACTGCATGGAGGGGAGCGGGCTGGTGGACTCTAAAAACCCAAGTGTCTCCAAGGCTGAGAATTCAGATTCTGCAGTCAATGGGCCAGGGTCCATGAGCACTAATGAAGCTAGCATAGCCAGTAACCTCCAGGCCATGTCCACACAGTTGTTCCAGACCAAACGCTGCTTTCGCTTGGCCCCCACTTTCAGCAACGTCCTTGTGAAACCAACTCATGAACCAGCTGCCTTGAGGGAGGCAGTGGACAGCAAGCCTTGTGTCAACGGAGACGTGGAGAAGCCTGGCTTTGCGGAACAAGGTAAGGATGGATGCTTGGTTACAAATAAGAACTCTACTGGCATGGAAGAATACACAGACCTGGGTTGAAAACAAATGTGCAATAGCAGTCTTTTTAAGGAGTGAAATCCATCCATGTGCAACACTATGGTTATTGTGTACTACTGGAGCACCAGAGAGCCCCAGTCATGGACCAAGACCCTCTTGTGCTAGGTGCTGTACAGACCCATTACAGCCCCTGCCCCCAGGGGCTTAAATCTAAATGTAAGAAAAGAGACGACAGATGAATATGGGGAGAGAATAAGACATTATTGGTCCCATCGTCATGTCTCCTTCTGCCTTCCCCGCCCCCCCCGAGTCCTGTTTTAACCAGAGTGGGACTTAAATGATGGACAGGCTGGCTGTTTGCATACGGATGAATTTCACCCTTAATGCATGGTAGTTCAGTACCATTCGTTATTGTAAAATGGGGGAAGTGCATCAAGACAGCGTTGCGTAATATTTCTCTGTGATGTAAAAAAAGATGATTAACCTGCTAACACAATATTTCCAGCTGGGTGTTATGGGGATTTATTTATTAATACAGAGGAACGTTACAAGCCAGCATGTTTCCCCAAAGGGTGGGGTCCGTTCCCCTGTATGGTGCAAAGGACTAGGTGGTGGGATGTCCGTGGAACTTAGTTGTTCTCGAAAGTGTCCTCTTTTATTTTTGAAGTCTCTAGCTGTTATGGTTGTGAGGAAAACCTTCAAAATGTGAAGCAAATGTAATGAACGGCTGCAGCGTCTGAGTTTTCAGGGAGCCTGAAATAGGGCGTCTATGGTAGGAACTGCCCTGTTCGTTTCAGGGAGTGCTGACTTACCTGCCAATGATCATTAACAGGGTTGACATTTAAACACTTCACTGCTCCTCAAAGCATGCAGGAAAGGAGAGGAGAGGTGATCTGTGGCATGCCCCAGAGTTTGGGGTACAGAGGATTAGGTTGCGGGGTGGAGATGATGTATAAATGAAGGCTAATTCTCCACTACAGAGCCTGCGCCTGTCTAGTCCCCTAGTGGAGATGCAGCCTAAGCGGACAGGAGTTCTGCCAGCACAGCGACGCCACCTCCCCGAACAATGTTAGCTGAGCTGACAGAAGCACTCTTCTGTCGATATAGCTGCTTCTATGTGGGGGTTTTGCTGTCACAGCCATGTTGGCGAAGGACAGTGAATTTTTTCTGTGTCCTAGATGACCTAAGCATGCCCGCATGATTTTGTAGTGTGCACCAGGCATCATAGGCTAGCGAAAGAGTGGCAGTTTCATTTTCTTAAAAGGGGGCTCAATTTTCAAAAGCTTGAGAAGTGCTGTTGTAACCTGTTCAAAGGGAACCATTCTGATTGACAAGGCCGTTCTCATGTCTGATTTCTGTGGTACTGGGAAAAGCAGATTTTGCACCATTCTTCTCTATTGCCCTGCATTGTGCGGACACTTACACCAGTGCAAAGTATGTACAGAATGCTACCATTCTGAGCTGGAGATGTTTCATGCTTGATTTGCACTAGTGCAAATGATTGCCCAAGGTGTAGGGTAATGGAGAAATGGGCCATTAATGTATAAATGCAGTTACAAAGTCACCAGTATGTCTGTAACATTAATTTTGGATTCCGTATTTGTCAATGGTTCCTGATGAAATTAATTCCATTCACAAAGCTGAAGATCTGTTAATAGCTAGTGCAGCAGAGTCTAGCTGAGTTTGAAGTTTTGCCTGTTTTACTGCTTATTAAACCATAAAAATTCTGTGATTGGAACTTAACTGGCAATTCTTTATGGTGAATGAGGCAGACAAAATCCAGGTGACTCTCCCCTAATTGTCCTGGCTGGGTGAGCTCTCCAGAGTTCACAAGTGAAAACTTGTGTGTGACAGTAAAAGTCAGCACATTTAACTTAATAACTTGCAAGGAGAAGAGATGTGGTGCTATATGGGGCAATTTCTGTATTCTCTCAACCATAACATCACATTGGTCTCTAAGGTTTGTAGGGCCAGATTCGAACTTTTAAATGCACAGTAGATGGCACTGCAGATTTCTTAAAGCTATTCAGTGACAGGTATTATTCAACCAAAGTGACGTTCTGGGAGAGAACTGCTTGAAAAAGAGAAGATATAATACAAGAGCATTGTCTGTATTTCAAATAAAGCCTGTCTGTTCTTTTACTCAGTCCTTCCAGCTTCCCTTGTATTGGGGTGCAAGGAAGCATTTTGCATCATGCTCAAACCCAGTTTCCATGGGCACACAACTTTGATGAGGACTCAGGCTTTGCCTAGGAGGTAAAGGAGTAGTGTTAGATCAAGTGGGCTGACTTGAACTAACACCTTCTAAAACCTTTGTCAAGACGAACCAAGTTTTACTTTAGCATGATAAATCTGGAGATTTAGAAGGGATTGATCAAGCTAGTTGACATAATCTAATGCCGCACCATTAAATCCTAGTTTGGACAAAGCCTCAAACTGCCATTAATCCACTTCAGAGGGAGCTGCCTGCACTTGTTCCTGATTGAAGGTGGTGGAAAGGTCTCTGAAGTGCAGCTAGTCAGGGGGAGTTCCAGGCCCTTATCGGACATTTCTTCTTCCTCAGTAAAAATCCCACAATCCAAAGCTCTTTGCTATAAGTGATTTAAGTCTCATGAAGGAGACTTTGATTGAATAGAATTATACACTGGGTAGCTTATTATAAAACACTGTTGTTTTTCTCTCTCGTGATTGTATTCACAATCAATAGAGAGAATGATGGGGGATGGATTTGATGTAACGTTCTGGTTGAAAATTTAAACATCTGGTTGGTCAGGAAATTTCAAAGCTCTAGTTTTACCAGTGATTGTAACCCTGTCCCCTCCCTCCACATATGTTTCTTTAGTATTTTGTATTGCATCTTATAGCGCTGTTCCTATCAGAGATCCCAAAGTACTTCACAGGCATTAGATACAGAGATATTGCGACCACTGCTGGTGTGAAACAAGATAACCACTTAACTGCACTCTGCAACTTCACCAGTGTGGGAGGAAGTGAAGAGCAATGCAGTTAGGAAAAGCGAAGAACAAGTTTTGCTTTTTGTGTGCAACGGGGACACACAGGTGATGTTGCTGTGGGAATAATGTCTTTTGAATTTCATGACATTTTTGCATTTAAAGTCTCGACTGCAAGGTTGAAATAACCTGCATGGTGTCTTGCTTTGAACTTCGCTGGCTCAGTTGTCCAAATGTCTAAGGTCAAATCTTCTCGTGACTGACCATGCCTTCCAAACAATGCTGAAGAATGCTAAGTAGCTTCTGACTATGTTAGAGTGGACACTTAAGAAATTGGTCACTAGCTGCGGGTATTGATGGGCTGATGAAAGACTATTGCTGTATTAACGAGCAGAAGTGTTTGTCTGTCGGTTAGAATGAGGGATTGGAAATTGAGACATTGGTTCTATTCTCACCTCTGCTGCTGACTCCCTTTATGACCTTAGGCCAGTCTCCTGTGAGTAAAAGAGCCCCTTAATAACTTTGAGGTCCTCGCAGATGAGGAACTATAGAATTGCAAAGTGCTAAGGATCTTTAAGTACTGATGAGTCTGAAGCATTAAAATTGCCTTGCCTCATCCATCCCTTGCTCCATCTGAGGCACCCTGCTGCAGCTAGTACTGATTCAAATAGTTGCTTTTGGATCTCTTCTTAAACTTCACCTGCATGTTAAAGGAGTTGGGGGTGACTTGCTGCTGCTTCCTGCTTTGTTACTTGGTTTCCGTTGTGCAGCTGCAGAGAACCTTCATTCTGTCTAGCTTTTAGTCGCTGTATCAGCACCGTTCTGTCAACCGAAGGGAGACCTGTAAAGTTTCATAAGGGTCTGATAATGGGTAGGGAAATGTGGAATTTAGGGTCTTACTGTAGAGGAGGAGGTGTATTTTATATGCTAAATCAAGGGATAACTCAATGAGATTTGCAACTGAGGGTGATCCTTAGCAGGACTGAGTGGCTTTAGAGGGTTTGCTGAACTTTAGAGGTGTGGATTTTGTTCTTTAAATTGGTTCCCTGCCTGTGTAAGTTTTCATTTCCTTTCTGGTCCTCTGCTGGGCAGATGTTAATTTCTATTGACAGTGCAACTATCTTTCTATGGGAATACAAAATTCCCGCACGCCCTCATTGCAGCTCATTCCTGGTTTTTGCCATGTAACTTTTAAGTGTAGTGGGTTAGTCTCTAAAAGTGGGTCTCAGTTTGTAAATTTGCTGTTAGAGTAACCCAATTATTCACAGCTTTCTTCAGACCAGGACCAGTATTCCTGCAGCATAAATAGGATTTATAAAGCAGGTAGTGTTAAATAATTGTGCTGAAAATAGCTACATGTCCTGGATGGGGAAAAATGAATGGTCTCTGTATATTAACAGGGTTCAAATGAATGCGCATCGGTTCCCGAAGGAGGTGGGCTTTCACTGAGGTAGAAGCGAGTGCTGTTGGTAAAGCACTTTGGAATCCTCCAGAACACAGACATGAATAGCATGTGCAGTGCTGTACCAGACAGAGGAAGACATAGGCCTTACCCTATCTAATCTGCAATCTAGCACTTCTCTGAGGCTATCCTAACACTTGATGAAAGTGGAATAAAGTAGCATCCTTGTCCTTACTGGAGAAAGGGTAGGCAGTGAGGGTCAGAGGGTTGCTGACTTGCTTAGGGTAACACAGCAAGTATGGGGAATCGCTCTCAGGTGTGTCAGTTGCTCTTCTGGCCACTAGTTTGTTATGGCTTTATTATTTGTATTAGTGCAGTGCTTAGGACATCTAGATATGGACCAGGGAACCATGGTGGTAGGTGCAGTGCAAATAGAGAACAAAAGACAGCGCCTGCCCCAAGAAGCAATGTAAGTGTAAGAGAAGAGAAAACAGATAGGAGTACAGGGAAACAGTGAGACTCTACTAGTCAGTGTGATGAGCATGCTGTTTTCCAAGAGATCATTATGCCAATTATGAAATTGCTGTTGTGAGTGTGTGTGGATGAACTAGGGAATTTTGAAGCATCTTTTCCTTCTCACGCCAATGGTGACTCCTGGTGAAAATACCCATATGGTTTCTCAACAAAAAGGCTCCTTTTGGTATTTAATGCATGGAATCATTGCTCTTTTCTTTGTTGTTTCAGATGACTTGTCCGACTCTGAAGAGAGTATCTCCAGTAACAAATCCTGTAGGAACGAGAGATCCCTCCAGGAGAAACTAGAGATCATAACCAACGAGGGCCTGCTTCCGACTGTCAAGGTGTTCCTGGACTGGTTGAGAACCAACACTGACCTCATCATCATGTGTGCCCAGGTGTGGGGGTTTTGTTTAAATGTACACTGTTAATGTCAGTGTCTCTTAAATGCCAGCCTAGGTGATTATATTGTGTCAAGCCTCCTGTAGTTTCAGGTGGATCCTTTGTTTGTCACTTCCTGGCATAAATTATTGTTGTGACATTAATGTGCATTGTTAAGCATCTCAGTGACTGGAATTGTCATCTCCGTGCATGGTTTGCAAATCAGTGTGTTAAGTTTGTAAAGCACTTTGAGAGCTCTTGGGATGAAAGGTATTATTTATTCATCATGAAATTACTTCCTCTCACTGTTACAATTATTTTATTGTTAGCTTCTACCCTGCCTGTAGGTTTTGGTGATGGGGGAACAGGGAATTCAGAGTTATTAAATAGCCCTGATCTAGAAACTATGAGAATGAAACAAATCCACAGCTAGACAGGGATCATCTGTCACGATTGCTGTTGAGTCTTCTGTTTGTTTCAAAAACTTGGCAAAAAATGAGGGTGGCTGTAGAGGCAATGGTAAGATGGCCTGTTGGCTAGAGCAGGAGACTGAGCGCCAGCGATTCTGTTCTTGACTCCACTAGTCTCTTGCTGTGTGTTTGAACAAGCCATCCTTGCCTCTCTTCCTTGGTTCCCCATCTGTCAAATTAAGCTAATCTCTACCTCAGAGGATGTCAAGGCTTAATTATTTGCAGCGTGCTTTGAAGTCTCTGGAAGGTGCTATAAAAGTGCAAAACGTCCTCATAATTATTTGCATCTACCGTGACTTGATATATTTTGCAGTCTTCTTTTGTTATGTTTTTCAGAGCTCCCAGAGCCTATGGAACAGACTGTCTGTGCTTCTAAACCTTCTGCCTTCTGCTGGAGAACTGCAGGAGCCAGGTACTGTGGGAGCCCATTCCTTGTCATCCTTCTTCTGTCGTCCAAACAAACGGCAATTTTCCCTGGTTCAACTCCTTATTTTTCAAACCTAGTTATCAGTGGTTCTTATAGCCCATTATATCCTGCAGGGGGAGAGTGAGTAATGCCGCTTGATTTACAAGGATGATGGAATGTGAATAAGGCCTTGTCTAGATTCGCCTCGGTCGTGTTTAATCATGGCTTAAGTTAGTTACCCCCCGTGGTTTGGTTAGCTAGTGTGGATGGAGTCAAACTGTACTAAAGCAGTGTACTTGGTTATAACACACACTGACTGGCTAAAACCTGACTGGAAACCAGTAGCATGCCATAGAAATTCCCACATGGTCAAAATGCTTGGGCTCTGAAGGACATAATGCACGTCATGAGACTTGATATCTCAGCTGTCCTGGCGTCAGTGATGGTCAGTCACCTCTTGCTGTATTTCCCCCCAACAATCCAGGGCTGGCTCTTGGTAACGAGATCAAGGAGTTGCTGATTGGCTGTGAGCTCCCAGACCTGAGCACCAGCTTGCTGCTTCCAGAAGACGTGGCGCTCCGTAACCTGCCCCCTCTGAAAAATGCACACAAGAGGTTTAACTTTGAGCAGGACAGACCCATACTCTCAATGGTGGAGGAGGTGAGCCTAAGTGAGCCATGGATTCTTGGTACTGGCTAAATTTGCCTTGATAGGAATTTTCCCATATCTTGGCAACCCAGGATGAGGGTGTAGTTTTACTGTTAGAGAAAGTGTGCCCCAAACTGGAATACATTTGTGAACATTGCTGCTAGCTCCATCCTCCAGGCAATATCCAGAAACTTCCCTTCCCCCTCAAAGCAACACGAGCTGCTACCTATTGGCCTCTTTGCTATGCTTAACCCCTCATCCTTCCTGTCTGGATAAATCAATTGATATCTATGCTTCATCTGGGATGAGCCTTGAACAACCAGCAGACTACCTCCTATAACCCTGTGTCCATGAGGACAACTGGCAGCTGCAGAAGAACTGGCATTGTGCCATGCTCATGCACAGAATGGCTTTATCTGCCAGCCCAGCTGCAGAGCAAAAAGAGCTAAGATCATCATCCCTGCATAGGGGAAGAGGAGACGTTCAGGGAGAGAGGCAGGAGAGTAGTGGTCCATCGAATTTTGCGACAGCAATCCCTGAACTGCCTAATTGCTTAGGGAGCATTAACATTCGTCCACCTTTGCTAACTGATTTTTAAGGGATTGTTCTGGCCTTTGATCTGGGAGCTACATTTTTAAATACTAAGATTCCAGGCTGACGACTCCTGGGGATGAATTCCTGGATGTCTCCTCATGCTTTTGGTGCTCTGGGGGGAAACTCTGAAACAAGGTACAACAATCCAAAGCCAAGTACAGTCCTCCTTTTACAAAAGACCGCTTAGCTGCCTTGTTGGTTATGTCATGGAGCGTTAGACTGCACCCCTTTTCAAAGACACTGGCCAGCATAGGTTGTTCTGAAAAGCCAGGTGTCATTGTTCTCTGCTGCGTTCTGGTGTTTGAAAGCCCAGATTGCAAATATTTCAAAGCACTCTGGCTGACTTTCCTGCACCCCTCACCCTGTTCGTTTTCTCCAAAGGCTTATCGTGTCCTGCATCTCCAGGAACATTCACAGAATTTTTCACTTTGAATATATATATTTTTAAGTCATTTCCACCTTTTAAAAAAAGATTCCAGCTTCTCAGCTAGCTCGGGCTGCCGCCCAGCTGGACACATTACATCTCCTGTCAAACTGTCTCCTTCCTTGCAGTCTGTGATTCGTATTTACTGCATCCGGAGTTTTGGCCACTTCATCACCCACTTGCAAGGCAGCATCCTGCAGTTTAATTCGGAGGTTGGCATCTTCATTAGCATCGCCCAGTCTGAGCGGGACAACTTATTGCATCAGGCCCAGGCCCAATTCCGCATGGTGAGTTAGAAGAGTCTTAAGAGGACTAATGCTCTGCTGTGTGAGGTGCTGGCACCCAGGTGCAATTTCAGGCATAGGAAACCAACCCTTCTAGTTAGCCAGGGTGTCAGTCGTATCAGAGGCTGAAAGCACAGCTTAGTGGCTAGAGCTCTGTGATACTAATTTCCTTTGTGGTGGTGCTTTCAGCAAAACAGCTCATCCAGCACATGCTGCCATTGGCTTCTCGGCTTGGCATTTTATTCCTTCACAAGCTTGGTAATGGCTCATAATTGACACACTTTCGGTGCCGAGTGAGAGGAGGGGTTGGCTATGTTCCTGTTGGGAAAGCTGCTTGCAAGGAACAAAGTGCGTCTAGGGATAAAAGTCGGTTACTGTCGAGTCTTGCTGTTTCATAAGAGGATAATCTGTCCCACCGAGTTCTGAATGAAAAGTCACAAATAATCTGGCATGCTAATGAATGTGCCACAAGCATTATTAGTCAGTTTAAAGCAGGGAATTGGCTCTAGAGAGCCACCCGCCTCCTGGCAAATCATTATTATATAGTCTTTGTGCATGTGAAACTCCACCCCAGATTTACAGCCCTGGAGGACCAAAGGTTGCTATACAGAACAGGCACAGTCAAGGAGTCGGCACAACCAAGCTATTTTACTTACTGCCCCGCCAAAATTTGCCTCTGCCTTCCCCTAGAGAGCAATGGAAACCCATTCCTCATTTCACATCGGGCAAGGCAGCCAACAAAGTGTGCCAATCATGGTGGTGACTTTTGTGCTGTGGAGGCGAACAATTGCTCTCCCAGTACCAGGCCCTTGAGCTGTTTAGTTCCCCTTTTCTCAGTACCTTTCTGGAAGGATGCACTAATCATTAACCCACCCTCTTCCTACTAATTTTATTTTTCACTTTATTTTTGTAACTAGGCTGCGGAGGAAGCGCGTCGGAACAGGTTAATGAGAGACATGGCTCAGCTCCGACTGCAGGTATGAAATCCAAGCTCTGAACTAAAAACCAGGGTCGGTTAACTTAGAGATAAATGTCCAGGCCCATGAACGAACCTGGTCTGTAAATCTTCTACTTGGTGCATTTACCATTTTCTGGGATGTAGATATTCATATCTCATTCTTAAAAAAAACTCCAAAAAAACAGGTCAGACCCTCTATTTTGACCTAATGTAATAAAGACTGTAGAGATCTGCCTCTTAAAACAATACTCTCTGATTGAGACAATGTGCTTAGAGGGGAGATCCTAGTAGTCAGGACTCCTGGGTCCTATTCCCAGCCTTGCTACTGACTTGCTCTGTGACCTTAGCCAAAATCGCTGATTCCATCACAGTTTACCCCTCTGGAAATGGGTAGCCATGTTTCAAGGACCCTTGTAAGACATCAGTAAGTGGTTTGGGATATTTAGATGAAAGGCAGTCTCTAAACACAAAGTATTATCATTACCATTAAATGCTCCTGTCAGTGCAGATTTGGGGACCTCTGTTAAGGTATACCAGATGTGTGCTATACATGGTGTATATCCTCTCCCTAAAGGAGAGGGAGATTCTTTGAACAGTTTCTTTTTGTCAAGTAAGAAGGGAATAAAAGGTCTCACTCATGGAAATATTCATAGGTGTATAGAATTTGTGTGTACTCCACGTTAATGGAGTTACAGGAAAAAATGGTCCGTCTGCTCGGGCGCTATAAATGTCACAGTACAGACAAGATCAAACACTTAACCATGCTGATTCTCGCTCAGATGCAGAGGGTTGAATTTACAGCCTGATTTGAGGCTGAGAGGGAATTTATCCACCGCTGTGGCAGAGCTTTCACCTTCCATCAGGATCAGGTGGGCTCACGCCCCGTGATTGGGAAGTGGAGGGGCTGGGCTGCACGTGGCGGGCGGACCCTCACCCTTTTCAGTCGTTCTGTTTCTGCGTGATTTCCTAATCTGGTATTACTGTTCTCCTGTTTCAGCTGGAGGTTTCTCAGTTGGAGGGGAGTTTGCAACAGCCCAAATCTCAGTCTGCCATGTCTCCTTATCTTGTCCCAGACACCCAAGCTCTCTGCCAGCACCTCAGCATCATCCGGCAGTTAGCTATCAGCGGGAGGTTCATCATCATCATCCCTCGAACAGGTACAGTTAGGCTCCGTTGCGTGTGGTGTTGAAGGGGTGCAAGCCCCTTTCAAGAGCGCTGCACTCCCTTTGAGGACAGTGAAACCCCTCGAGATCCCAGAACTGGGGCGCTCTGTTGAAAAGGAGGCCTGCGGTTCTTGAGTCGCTTGGCAGCCTCCAATAGGTCAGAGGGAACCACCGTTTCTGGATTGCCTCCACAAAACTTGTCTGGTGTTCTTCTATAAATGCACAAGGAGGTTAGTGACTCTTTGAAAGCTTAGCCAAAGGGCCCTCTGTGTCACAGAGCTTTGATGTATGGTTGGCTTAGCTGACATGAGGGGGGAATCTGGTCAGTCTTAAAACAACCAAGTTGCCTCGAGTTCAGCCCACATTGCTATGTGCCTTGCCTGATTGCCGATGGCTGTTTTAGTGATTTATGTGAAATGAGGTGGAGGTCTCAGTCCGGTTCTTAGTGGGCAAGTTCCTGTTCCCTTAATGTTTGTGAGGGCTTTGAGGACAAAAATTGCTATAAATGCTACGTATTTCCCTACTCCCAGCGTTGTGCATCGCCGTTGTAACACCCTGTGCACTCAGAACAACCTGTTCTTGTCTGCCTACGCCCTCTCTCCTCTTCAGACCCCCTGCTTAAACACCATTTCTTCTGTAAAATCCTTCTTGTATTGGTTTCCTCCCCTGTACCAGAAAATCTATCCCATGTTGGTTTTCCTATAGATTGCAAGCTCATTGAGGCAGGGACACACTCTCTGTTTTGCATAGTTCCATGTATATTCACAGCACTGTATTAGTAAAGTGTCCACTTCTCAAACCGCTGGCCGCAGCTGGCATTCATTGGCACCCTTGTTTGCCTTCTCAGCAGAGATCAAGGACCGAATGTTCATGAAAACTGATCTTCCTGTTTACCCCTAGAAGCTGACCTCTTCAGGTCAGGATAGAGCAATGTTGGGACATTATAAGGGAGCTTGCCCTGCCCTGTTCTTTGGATAAAGGATCCTATTCCCAAGGGCTGTGAATTCAGTGCTTATTCCCAGCACTAATTAGATTTGTTCTATTTTTTTTTTTAAAAAAAAGCCCCTTGCCTCAGGAGTAGCAGCTGAAAACCATTTGCATATGTCCTTCCTTGGCCATTTTATTTGCAGCTCATGCTGGATTCTAACATAGTATCATCAGCTAATAATTGGAGAAAGATCCAGTTCAGCAGCTGATTAGTTTCTGTTTAGCAGCAGCATAAATTATTGCCATGAGCCAGAGGCAATTCCACAGCTCCTAGGGGTCACACTGCATGTGGGATTAACCTGTAAAAGGCACCAACAAATTAATGTTCTCACTTCCATTTTTCATTAGTGATTGATGGTCTAGACTTCTTGAAAAAGGAGAATGCAGGTGCCCGCGACAGCATCCGATATTTAGAGGCAGAATTTAAAAAGGGAAACAGGTAATACTCTTTCCCCCTTTGTTTTAAAATAAATTTTTCTGGCTTTTATGTAGAAAAAGTCCTTCAAAGAAACCATGTTTGTACAGCTTGAACACAGAATAAAAACAGAATGGGAAATGGGCACAGTTAAATATACACCAGGGTTATACACTGGAAGGCACTGGCAACAGACAACATGAGTTAATGCAGTTCATAGACGCATCCCAAAACACTTGACTGTTTGACAATCTCTGTATACCTGTAGGGATCACTTTACTTAGTAATGAAATGCAGCCACTTCTCGTATGGGCTGTTGCATCTGTTTATTGATGCACAGCATTTTAGGATGGGAACTGGAGAATGGTTTTTCCAGTAGAATTGCAGAAGACTATTAAGCATGTGGAATGTAATCAAATTCCCTTGAGAATGAAGTGGCTGAGCTGCTAACAGGATATAAAAACTTTCATTAAAATCAGGTTTTAGACCAGAAATCTAATATTCGTCACTGCCCAGCCTTATCTTTAAAGAAAGCACCAGGAGGCAGATGTTGAATAAAGGAAAACTGCGTGTTATAATCTATATGACGTTTAGAAAGTCTTTGACAAAGTTTCTCACACGAGGGTGCTAAGAAAACGAAGGAGTCATGAGGGGAGAGGTAAATTGGCTGAGAGGCAGAAAACAAAGATTAGGAATAAATGGTCAGCTTTTAAGATGCAGAAGGTTAAAGGGGTCATGACCCAGAAATCTGTGTAAGGGCTGGTGGTGCTTTACATGCCAGTGATCTGGTGAAGGGCAAACAGTGAAGTATCGACATTTGAAGGAACCTCAGATTATTGAGGTTAGTTGAGAGTAGAGAAAGCTGTGAGAAACTTCAGATGGAACCGAAGCAGGCTAGCTGACTGGTCAGTGCCTGCCTTTGGTAAACATCCAGCCATACCGAGAAAACGAGCACACTTAGAATTCTGCAACTTCCTTGGCTTTAAAATATTAACATTTGCCCTTTTAGTAACCACCACAGGGACTCGGTAAATCTCCTCTTTCCTCAGGTACATTCGTTGCCAGAAAGATGTTGGGAAAAGCTTCGAGAGGCATAAATTGAAGAGACAGGATTTAGATGCCTGGTAAGGTTACACCTTAGCACAAACTCTGGAGTTGTCTTGCTTTCTCATTACCTGCGTGCAAAGAGGATTTTGGGAGTAAGTACCATCACTGGGACTAGTTGCATAAACTTGGGTTGCTAGATTTGATCCTGTTCTTCAGGTTGATATAAAACCTGCAAAACAAAGCGTTGTGAGGTCCAGTGTCTTATCCACTGGTGGTTGTTTTGGAGGTTTTGTAGCAATCTGAGGAATAGGATCTAATCTAGCAACCCGTACTCATACAGCTAATCTCAGTGGCACTCAGGACTCGGGGGGTCTATTCCCAGCTGTGCCACTAGCCTGCTTTGTCATAATGGGCAAGTCACTTCCCTTATCTGTGCCTCAGTTTTCCCTCCTGCCCTTCGTCTGTCTTGTCTATTTAGTGTAAGCCAATTGGGGCTGCCATCTTCTCTCACTGTAGGTGTGCATGAGAGTCATGATCTCAGTTGGGGCCTCTAGGTCAGTGGTCCCCAAACTATGGGGCTCGCACCTCTGAGGGGCATGGAGGAACATTTGGGGGGTAGAGCTCAGCTGCAGCCCCCCTCAAACCCTCAACTGCAGGTCTGCCCTCCTTCTCTGTCTGGCTGCAGGCCCACTCCGCCTCTAGCCCCAGCACCTCCCACATCCCGGTTCCACCCCCAGCTCTGCCTTCAGCCCAAGCTCCTCTGTGCAGGAAGCCCTGGCTGTGCAGTAATTGGGGGGGAGGGAGGGAGGACGACACAGACAGATCTGATTACTGGTAGCGACGGACACGACAGGAGAAGTTTGGGCACCACTGCTCAAGGTGCTTCTTTAATTCAAATAATGGGGCAGAGAGACTGTGTGCTGTTGCGAGGATGATGCTGTCCCGGCTGCTGTCTGTCCTTACACTTCTGTGGATAAATGAAATCAATGTCCGTTTGCACAGACACAAATGGGGATTTGATTTTTTACCTCAACGACAGGAACCTCTATAAAATATTGGACAGCTGCAAACAGCTGACCGTGTCCCAGGGCAACGGAGAAGATGACACCACGGGGATGGTTACCATCATCACAGGCTTGCAGCCGGATGATCCCAGCAAATTCTCCGCACCCATGCAGGTCAGTGTATCGGAATAAAGTAACTGGGTTACAACAACTGACGAAATGCTTCCTGACCGCAGGTACGGAAAAATACTCACTACATCATCAGCGTCGTTACAGCCAGTGTATATGTTGCCTGGGCTAGTAAGTGTACTTTACTTCATAAGCCTGGGTTATAAACCTTGGCCCTTTATTCTCATTTGCACTAGGGTTCCTTTATACTATGTTGGTAGTGCAAAGAAGTCTTTAGAATGGGTATAACTGTTACTTGCACCATTTGAAGGCCCCTTTATGATGTCAGAGCAGCATAAAGGGGCCTGCGGGTGAATAAGAACCAGGCCTTTTGGTTTTACACAGGCACTTTTGCTGAGATTTACAAAACTGTCTACATGCCCAACTCCTGACAATTTAAATGGCAATTGTACATCTAAATCTCCTTGACAGCTTTGAAAATCTCAGCATCTGTTTAGCTTTGCCCCCTTTGCAAGAGCCTTAGCATCATAAAATGAATAAATTGTGCCCTTTTCCACGTTCGTCTCATCACTGATCTTGTGCTTTCAAGGATGGAAAATAGCAAAACAGACTGAATGCTTCTAAAAACATAGTTACGGATTGTGGACAGTTTCATCCTGGAGAGAAATGTTCGGGGTAGGCCAAAGGAGCAGAATTACATGTCATGAGAAAAAAAAATTATGAAGAGAATTTGAGAAGGCTGTCAGGAAACGTTTCCCAACTTCGAGCTCTATCAGCCTTAGTCAAAAAGCAGTGGGCTTTTTCCATCCCAACGTTCTATGCGACTTCACTGGGGTTTCTTCCTGTGAAGCACGCACAGAGTCAAGGAAAAATAAAAATCGAACCCTGAACTACTTAAATAAATAAAAATTCTCCTGGCCAAGGAGTTAGGGATGGAAAAAAGCTGTTAAACTAAGGGAGGAGGTGGATTGTGTGGTTAAGACACTGGACTGCAATTCAGGAGACCTGGGTCGGTTTCCTGGCTTTGCCACATGTTCCGTGTGGAACTTAGTATGAGTCGTTTAATCACTGTGGGACTCGTTCCCCCAAGGATAACGTTTCTCTATCTTACAAGGATCTTGAGGCTAATACACTAAAGCATGTGGTGCTCAAAGAAGGTCTGATTCAATTGCCATTGTAGTCAATGGAAGGACTCCCATTCACTTCAGTGAGCGATAGATCAGGCCCATACCATGGTGATGGGTGGCCCTATAAGTGCCTGGATAAATCGGATCATCCAGTGTGCTGTCTTGGTAGTGCAGGCAAAATAACCTGAGCGTGCAATTGTTTTGTTTTTTGTCTCCAGTCAGCTATCCAGGCAGCGGCCAGTGCCAGTGTAGAAATAAAAAATGTTCTGGAGTTCTACAAGCAGTGGAAGGAGATGGGCTGATGGTCAGAAGGGTATCGGGTTGGTGTACCTTTCTCTCCCCCTCTCAGAACGCGCAGTGTCTGAACGAAGGAAACAAAACACAGGCGAGACTTAAGACACGAAGAAGCAGCAGCAGCAACAATGACCAAAACAAATCCAGTTCCGGCACGCACACAAAGCACCCACAACCCACACCCTGAACAGACAACTGTACATCTCCAACAGCGCCAGCTGCTCTGAGAAGAGAGACATCTCAGGAGGCCAAGAAGAGATCTGCCCTTCTCCCAGTCAGCAGGGATGGGCGAGAGACGGGCAGTCGTTCGTCCCCCCAAAGTCTGCTCGGTCATCCACAATGGGCAGGCAGCTCCTAGTATGTACTTTATTTAAACAAGCCAAAACCACTGCAGTGGGAGTGGAACAACAAAAGAGGCTAGCATCCGGGGTTGGGGACAAAGATCCAAAGAGTGCTCTTTGTTGGGAATCTGGTGATAGGAAAATGAACATCTTTTTAATTAATTTTTCCATCTTCTTTCTTTTAATTCTTAGTATATATATTTAAAAAAAAAGTGGAGTTCCTTTGGGGTTCTGGATCCTCTTCAAACGTTAAAGAATTAAAAAGGAAACGATGATGCTATTTAAAAAAAATGGCAAAAAAGAAGCATAAAGTTTTAGGAACAAATGTATTTATTCCTCTCCTTTCCATGCTGGGGGGAGTGCAAAGTGACTATTGCCTATAGAGAGACGCACCAGCCAGAAGCCTTCCCTGTCCCGCTAGGGGTTTGGTGGACCTTCCTTGCTTTTGTGCTTGTTGCGTGTTTTGTGAGCCAGCATGGATCTGGCTTGGGCTGCTTGAGAGAATAGGAGGAAAGGATTCTTTTCTCTTAAATGACCCCCGCTCCCAGCGTTAGGTCTTTGTGTCGGGGAGGGTAAATGTGAATGGAATCCAAGCTAGCTGCTGGTAGTCATAATGGAGCTGGTTGGATGCTTAGACAGTGGCGAGGGTCGTTGATTTGTCTTGAGCCTGCTAAGACTCGAGGCAAATCGGACTTGAAAACATCTCCAAAGGGCCCAGAATTCCTCTTCCTTATTTTGCAATGGGGTGTTGAGGGGCAAAGGATTTTCATAAGTGATCAACTCTCTCTTCAGTCGCTGCTGAACACAACTTCTTCTATGTAAAGCAAGAGAGGTTTGCAGCGCTTATGTAGTCCCACCATCTCTAGGAGCAGGACGGGGAAATGCAGTGGTCACTGAAGTCAGTGTCAGCCAGGACCGGCCTGTGGACTGTTCTATGCCTTTCAATCATACGGCAGCACCCAGAAAGGATGAGAAAATACCTATGCAGATGCAGGAATTCGCTCCCTTTGTTTCCTGCGAGGCAAGCTTACAAACCACCCTGCACTAGCCATGGGCTTCTTCCATCTGTGTTTTGGTAACTCTGGTACCTGTCAATGAAAAGCACATTGCTACAAAGATCACTAAGCGGCGGGTACAGGTTAAACAAGCTCTTTGCAGATGATCTGTGTCATTGTGCTTTAAGAGCAGATGTCCACATCCACTCGAACCCACTGCATCTATGCAACTAATGAGTTCGACCCACTGGTCTCAGTAAGGCTGTTTTAATTTGGCCTGACAAGAAGCTGCTGTAACTGGTTATAAATAGTGTACTGTGAATGGACCATTTAAAAAATAACCATCGTCAATCCCTGCAGATTTTCCAGCATAACACATTGTACCAGGATTACAAAATGGTCCATTTGTGGTTCTGACCAGTGCGAATCCCACAGCCAGCAGCCCTGTTGCTCAGATGAAAGGCCTTGGAAAGTCATTGTGCTTTAAAGGTGATTTTATTTCTCTAGAAAGCAGAAGAGGGTGCTGTGGGGGGGTCAGTGTTACTAACAGATTTTCTCTTTATGGCTTCACTTGAAACTTGTGCTTTACCAGGCCATGCCAAGAAGACAGCATAAGCAAAAATGCTGTCTGGAGACTTTCACCCCATCCTAATGGGTTCCTGTGTTTACAAAGAGATTTCAGCCATGGCCTGTCCCCAGGTGGGGGTTAGTGCCTGGCATTTGTACTTTCCCACACGCACACCGCTGTTTTCTTTGATTAGATCTGTGTCTGTTTAGCTCATGATTTTATTTAGCGGAGATGCAAAAAGTAAAAGAATCCACCCTGTGTGTGATGCCTCTGGGAGACCCTCCCACCTGAGTCGGACAAGCCAGAGCAGTGTAGCCTTGAAGGTGAACCGATTCCCCCTCTGCAGTTCCGTCCCTTTTTTGACATGGTGCTGGCCAGTGCACTAACTTACACTCCCCGCTGACTCATAAGTCTAGGTCATCTTGAATTCTGTCTGGTGGATCAGACTTCTTTCTGATACATAGGTGTCCCACCCATCTCCTCTTGGTTGGACGCAAACTGGAAGGTCCTGCGAATCCACAGCAATGAGAGAATTGTAGCGTAAGCAAGATCTGCACTAAACGAAGCTTTGCCACAGCTGATCGCGTCTCTAGTCCTAGGAAATTTTTTTTTTTCCCTTCTGGATGTTTACTCTGAGACATGCTGTCTTGGTTTTGTAAAGAAATGGGAATTGTTCTACTGCAATTAACGTCCAATGCCTTGGGTGGGAGCTGTTCAGATGTAGAGTGTTCCAATGGCCACAGATAAGATTGAGAGGGTGGGCGGGAAAGCTGTGCAAATGAAGGAGAAACTGAAATCCGGTCCCTCGCAAACCGATAGCATTGGCGTTGCAGTTAGTTATGCCTTCCTTGTCAACAGGGCAACCCAAAATTGGGATTAGAGTCCCAGAGTCCAGCTTTGTTGACTAAGGGATCATGTATAGAGTGGAGATGGAGAGCAGCCACCCATTAAGTGAGGGTGATGCTAGGGAAGAGATGAAGCCTTGGCAAAGAAGAGATTCCCAAGCTGATGCCATGGCTGCCCGTCTTCTGAAATGAAACGACCGCTGGAGCAGGCAGTTGATCTGGGTTGTTTTGACAGTTGCATTGGGGCATGCAAGACGTTTTTAAATTTCTTTTTTTAAGGTGTTTTTTAACCTCAAATTTATTTTGTAACAATAAACATTGAGCTGAAAAGACATCCCTCTTCATGGGTCTGGAAAGAGAGGTCAAGGCTTTTTTTTATGGGGGAGACTGAACCCTATAAACATCCTTGTCTTGATGCAGTGCCTTTTCTAAAGGGTAATTTTGGTATTATCACAAGATGCAGTAATTAAAGAGGATGGAAAGGCCTTTGGCTATTCTCCATCATGAGGAGTGTTACTAGCTACTTAGCAAAGTAGACCAAGATGGCACCTTTTTGTTGTCTACACACACATCTTCCACCTTCTTTCTGCTGAGGTAGGAAACGTAAGGCTGGGTTGGTCACTTTTTAAAGACGCATATTGAAGACCCTCAAGCAATCCTCTATCCTCCAAAAACGTGTGTGCGCCCATGCAGCCATGATTAAATGCAAGCAACACATTGTATCCTTGCTGGATTTAATCTGAACTGGAAAAGGGAAAAAAAATAGCATCCCAGTCTGTGGGACAGCACAGCCATAAAGCCAGGCACCAAGGAAGAGGGCAGATTGTTTCTTCTTGTAAAACATTTTCTAATGTTGGGCTTTAACTGGAGGTACTGTGTGATTATTTTCAAAATCAGTGCAGGGGAGGATGTTTTTAAGGCCCCATCTTGCAACACACAATGGGCCAAAATTCCCAACTAGTGCAAGTTGCCACAGATCTGTCAAAAATACGTAACCAGGATTAAATGCACAATTGGAGCTCTGGTGACTTAGACCCTAGCAGGGGACTTAGTCCAGGAATTTCAAATCCCAGTCTAGAACTCAAAAGGAAGTGGCCACCGTTAGTAATCTGCAATGGAAATTGCTGAGGCCGAGCATTTCTCTGAGGATAGATCACTAAAATGTCTGGTGCGGGGCTGAGTTTATGCATCATGGCCCCCAGCACTGCCTGTGGCTTCTTAACCCTGGTTTGGTTTTACAGGAGTCCACCACAGCGTTTAATAACGCTACCCTGAGATATAGATGCAAACTGACCTTTCAGGCTATCCTAGTGCAACATTTAGGCCTTGCAAAGCCAGCTGTTCCTCTGCCAACACAAGCGGTGCTATCTTAGTAGCTACCACAAGCTTAGCACTAGCTCCTGGGGAGGAATGTTAGCTCGAGTCATAAAACCTGCTATGTTGGTTTAAAAAAAGAAGTGCTTTATGGGTTAAAACGTTGATTTAATGTAGTTGTTTTGTGTGTTTCTGGGCTTTGTTTTTCGTTTTTCTCCACGGAGATGGATTCCCAGAAGCTTCAGCATGACAATCTCGTTCACCGAGACTGTCCGTTTCTGGTGGCTAATGGCGTTGCTGATTTCTCAGGTGGGTGGCGGGTTTCTTTTGCCAGCAGCAGTCTGTATATGTAGCTATGGGTGAAAAAATCTGTTTGGTGTGTGCTGGGCACTGTACTGCGTGGGTAGGGCTGTGCCAAACAACACTTACTTTATTCTGTTCCCCCCGTTCTGGTCACGCAATTGTTTGGATGCTATTTGAAACGACACAGATTTTCATTCTTGACATCTCGTAAGGTAGCTGTTCAAAGGGGAGGGGATACCAGCTGGTGATGAAATTAGAGGTCTGCCAGGATGAGAAGGGGAATTACCATGGGGCTTTCCCATACTCCAATCCTTCCTCCGCTTCTGCAAACATTAAAATCAAAGTTGAGAGGGCTACTGCTCGGCTGCAGCCAAAGGAGGCCAGCACTCAGCCTCCATCCATTTTGTAGCACCAAGACCCCTTAGCCTGTGGATTCACAGTTGAAAGGGTCTTAGCCAGGGAGGAGTGGCCACGCTATGGATTTACAGTCCAGGTGAGATCTGTCTGAGAGGAGCAGCCCCCTATGTGGGTCAGTTGACTGATAATATAAGGAAGATGTGGGGGCACAGATAGCCTTTGACCTCTGATTTCATGGCATGCATCTGACCATGGTTGGAACTCATTGACTGGCTTAATAAAGTGCAAGATGTTTGTACCTCCTGATTGCTCTGTTCATTATTCCCTCTCCCCCTTTACTGTTTATAATCCGTTGAATCAGTCCCTGGCACTTTATACAGCACCTGCCTTGTCTGTCTGCGCGTACCCGTCTAAACTGGACATTTCCCTTTAAAATGTCATTTTCCTGCTGACTTCACGGATGCAGGTGGGAGTTTGCAGCACGGGTTCTGCCTAGCCAGGAAATGGCCTTTCATTAGATTGACTCCTTGCACGTCATGAGTCGCTTTGCTGTCTCCTGTGAGACCGAGTGGGCATCCCTGTCTCCACAGTCCGCTGTCTTTGTATTCGGTGGTGGATTTGATGCTTGTGAAAGGTACCAGACAGGCAGCCCTGAGCGCTCAAGTCCTTGTGCCATGGCCCTTACCCAATGGGATTCCCCTCAAGCAAGAGGAAAGTGGCTTCTCCAAAGCCCATTAAGTCCTTGCCCCATCTGCTTCCTGACTTCCAAGAAGGGGCTGTTTTTGTGACTTCTGGACTGAGACTTAATTCCACATAAGATCTGAAGCAAAACCAGAGATGGAGACAGCTTTTTGGGTCGTTATTGATCCAAACCACCAGCCTGGAATTGAAAGGCCGAATACCTCATTCTGTAAGTATTAGCATGGGACTCTTGGTCAACTTGGCTACTGTGAAATCCCCATTGGTTGGAGCTTACACAGATCTGTTTAGATTGCATAGGGTTTTGGGGAACAAGGGACTGTCTCTGTGTTTGGACAGTGCCTAGCATAGTTGGGCCTCGATCTCCTATAATAATGGAACACTTCAACTGTACGAAATGTGCTTCGGCGTAAGCAGCGCCTGCCTGCGAGGACGAAAGCTAGCTGAAATGTTTTGACACAGAACGGCTTTGTCAGACTAACATTTTGGTGGGTAAATGTTTTTGACTGAATTTTTTTAAAAGGAAATGTTTAATTTCAAATGCAGTTTTTCATCTCCATTTTTTAAAAACTGAAGAATTCTCAAATTTTTGTTCCCTCTTTCCCCTCCCCCCCTTTTTTTTTGATACCAAGTGCAATAAAAAGTTCAGGTTTGCGTGTGTCGTCTTTTTTTCTCCTCTAACATTTCAAAAATTTCTCCGGCTTTGGAAAAGTTCCAGAGTGGCAAAAGGGGGGAAAAAAATGACTCCACATTCAGTCACTCTAGCTTTTTTTGTTTGAAATAAGAATTTTGTTTAAAGAAGTATAATGAAAACATTTTTAATTGCTTGCAAGAGAAAAAAGATCATAGGTATTCAACTGGCTCCGGCTCCAACCCTGTGTTTCCCCATCTGTGAAATGTGGATAGTGATGTTTCCTTTGTTTTGTCTAGTTAGATGGGGACAGAGGATCTCTCACTGTGCCCTGGGTAGTGTCTGACCCAGTGAGGCCCTTCTCTCACTGTGGGTGTCTATGGACAGCTGGAATAGTAATACAAATCCAGCATGCTGCGGCCCTTTGTTTTCTGGAAAGTAACTGTCAGAAGTTCAGCAGGAGCGGGCGGGGAGAGAACTTTTTTTTCCCCCTGATGGATTTAGAAATGCAGAGCCAAGAATCAGAAGTGTCTAGTGGTTTTGGGGGCCTAACCTGCCACATCTGAAAGGAGCCTGATTTTCAGGAAGAAGCTGGGTGTGTGGCTTTGAACAATCCGCCTTCAAGGTGTGTGTCAAGCTAGGCTCCCGCAGTCACAAGACTCTGGAAAATTTGGACCTAGGTTTTTAAAAATCTTCGTTTGCTGCCTTAAGGCCTGGTTCTCGTTCCCACTGGGGCCCCTTTACAATGCTGCGGCAGGGGCCATTGAGTGGGCACAGATGTAATTTACACTTACTTTACAACTCGTACGCTGCCAGTGGTGCAAAGGGCGAAGGAGAACCAGGCCCTCCACTTCCTTCCAGAACAATAGGCCAGGCAGCTTCTTTTTAAAGAGAAATGAAACGTGCCCTGTTTCTAAATGGCTGTGCCAGGGGCAGCTGGGGACGGCTTCTGCATCTCCCAGAGAGTTTTAAGATGTCTGCGACCTTTGCAAGCTGACCTGCTGAGAGGATGCCTGGCATTAACCAGCTCCAAGGCTGGCGCTCAGGCTGCAAACGAACTGCCCCCTTAATTCACAGCTTCTCGGGAACCCTTCCCCCATCCCCCAGCACCGAGGTTTTAGCTCTACACACGCAGCGAGCCCCTGTGTGACTGACCCAGATCCTGCTGCAAAGCAGCAATAGCGGTTTTGTTTGCCGTGCCCTGGATGGCTCTCGTCCCATCCGTCTCCCTGCAGTCATTTGGCTGGCGATACTGGAGTCAGGGATCCCTTCTGGGCCATGGGCTTATTACACCACTCCTACTCCAATTCTATCCTGGACAGGTTCTTCTAGGGCGCTCACCACGTACTACCTGAGCACCTCTGGGGCCGGGCTCTTGGAAAAGTTGGGGGGAAGAGAAGCCATATTTCTATGCCACATCTGCTGAGCCAGGGAGCTCAGTGGGTTTAGGATTTCACAGCGCTGTCAGACAATCCTTACAGCTACGGCCATAGCTAGGTCACCTACACTTTTCCTTGATCTGATCATTGTGTTTATAGGAGTTACAGCAGGGCACTGGGTCTTCTGGGTTTCTGTTCTGGAGTCTGCCACTCCATGGGAGGCTCTCTTTGGGAAGCCACGTGACTATTTATTATTTCTGTAGTGGTTGGGCCTCGAAGCCCAAACTGAGGGGGTCGGGCTCTGTGTGCTAGGTGCTGTGCACCGATCACAAAACCAATCCCTGACCCCAAAGAGGTTGCATGGCAGGAGGAGACAAGGTGAAGGTCTGCGTGCACAGGCTGACATAGAAGTTAGGATGATTTATATAAACAGCCGTCTCGGCACACCAGATGCCAGACCGTTCTCGAGTGTAGGCATCCGGGTGTGGAGCGAGCATTTGAAAGAGGATAGCAGCGTGGTCCAGTGAATAGAGCATCCCATCAGCCTGTGAGGCAGAAGACTTGGATTCCACTCCAGGTGTCCTCCAACAAATCGCTTTCCCTCTGTGTCTCAGTTTCCCCTCCCAGCCTTCATTGGTCTTAGCTATTTAAATTGTAAGCTCTGCTGGCAGGGCCTGCCTATATCTGTACAGCACCTAGCGCAGTAGGCCCTGCTTGAATACAAATAATCAATCGGCTATTAGGGTCCCTTATGGACACTTTTAACATGACTCTTAGCTTGGCCTGTGCTGTATCTCTGAGGTGGGTAAATGAAGGAAGGGCAGCCTCCTGATAACCGCATGCTTACCCTTTCATGAGGCCTGTTTGAAATGCCTCGTGCAGCATCCCATGAGGGCTTGCTGGAGATGAATTCCATCCCAAAGGATCAGACTGGAGAGGGTTCGGCTTTTAAAGCAGCCTCCTTTGGACTTCAGTTCCTGATGTGCATGCACATCACCCGTGCCTGCCCTTGGCTTGAATGGGTGAAGGGACATGGCTCAGATGCTCTGAGCTGAGGGAAATGAACCAGGAACTGGTTCTGCCGCTCTCGCAAAATCCTAGCTGAAGTTCATAGATGTTTAAGGTCCAAAAGGACCACTGTGAACCATCTAGTGTGAGTGCATCCATAGCACTGGCCACAGCATGGCAGCCAATGATTCCTGCATCCAGCCCATATCTTGTGGGTGAGCTAGAGCGGCTCTGGCTCTCTAGACAGACTCCTAGTGGTGGAGAAGCCATGCACATCTCTTGGGAAACTCCTAATGGTGAATTATACTCGCCAGTAAACACTCGCACCCTTTGCATTTTTCTCACTTTAGTGGCTTGCTGTTGGATCTCGTGGTTCCTTTGTTTGTTAAAGCGCCGTCTATGATCTGGTGTCTTCACCCTGTGTGGAGGTATTTATAGACTGTGTTCAAGTCACCTCCTAGCCTTCTCTTCGAGAACACAAATAGGCTAAGCGCCTTTAAGTCTCTCACGGGAAGGCAGCTATTCCAGACTTGGAATCATTCTTGCAGCTCTCTTCTGATCCTCCGCAGTTTCTCACCCTCTCTGCCTTTGAGCCTTGGGCACTTTCAGGCAAACACTAGTGCCATATTTTAAACAAAAAGCACATATAGCCAGCCCGTCCTTTTGGCATCTTGTCAAGCCTGGTTTGCAACTAAACCAGGAATGCAGCCTTTCTTGTTCCCGAGCTGCTCTTCTCTGGTTCTTGTACTGCCATCCTAACCCCTGTGTCCATCACCAGAATGCAACATAGGGTTTTTTTATCCCTAGTCGATCAAACAGGCCAACCAATAGGGCAGGAGAACGCACTGGTGAATAGGGAGGAACTTAAGTGTGCACTTAATGTTAAACAAGTGCTTTGCTGAAGCAGGGTCTAGGGGGAAATTTTCAGACGTGACGAGTGTCTTGTTTTCAGCAGTGAGTGTAGAGCCGAAACCCTGACCTACGGGGTGCGGTCGTGCTCGGCAAGGCAGCATGTCAATCACCAATTTACCACACAAAATCTTCCCACGTGGGCACTAATACAGCACAGCCCATGTCTCTGCGTGCAACTTGATGTGTGGGCCTTCCCGAGCAGCCGTGCACCACACTGCACTCAGGGACGTTCGCCGCAGGGCAGCCGTGCACCACGCTGCA
>ML675647.1:5067784-5126577 GCA_007922155.1 Mesoclemmys tuberculata
GGCAGCCGTGCATCACGCTGCACTCAGGAACGTTCACCGCAAGGCAGCCGTGTACCAGGCTGCCCGTTACTGCACAGAGAACTGGTGCACGCCAGCATCACGGCCTGGCTTGCCGCACAGTAACGCACGATGGAGAGACGCCCTGTGTAGTGTAAATGAAAGTCACTAATCACTGTACCCTAGATTTTACTGGACTGTTTCTTTGTCCTCACTTGGGCATACAACGCCTCCCTGTTTGCCGTCATCTCTGTATGCGAATCTCCCCCCAGGTGACTTTCTTCTAGCTAATTAGGAAGGGCCACTACAGCCCCTTCCCCATTTGAACTCCATCTGTACCTGCCTTCAACTTGATCTCAGTCCTGTGCCCATGCCAGCTTGGCTAAAGAGTGACCCTTTATATTAAAGGCAGCTTGGTAAATAGTTTGCAGAGGATTAATACAGGGTTCATCTAGTCCTAGGGTCTAACAGGTTGCTTATAACCATCTAAGATACCTTTTACTGGCACATTTCTAGCCAGTTATGGGGGGCACGCGAGATAACAGTGAGACCATTACGATTAAAGTCACAGCCCTGTCTGCAAAGCACGTCAGAAATCCGTCAGGGCAATCGTTACTGAATAGCAGGGCACGATGAGGTCACATGGGATTCGGTGATCTCAAGAAAGGCTCCCTCTTTTTCGGGTTTGTTTTTAACGCATTCAGGGGCCACCCAGAATATCTTGCGCCGAGGTTCCGGGCTGTTTGTACACAGCTGGCACAACAGTCTTGACTATAATGCCATGCTGGTGAGCTGTGCCTCTGTACGCCGGATGGAAGGTGGCCCAGAAGTAAAGGCTAGACCTCGGCATGGCGGGTTTATACGCTGAGGCGGAAGTTCTTAGCTGCGGGAAGAATGGAGGGAGCACCAATCGCTTTGGAGTCTCTGCGGCAGATGTTTTAAAACTAAAACATAAAGAGGTGGGGGGGAAAGAATGGGACGTTTGAAGCACAAAAGCTCCTTTTTATCAACTCCGCTGTCTCCTGATTCCAGCGTCTGCAAAGAGGCCCTTTCTTCTCCCTCCGCCAATAGGCTGGAGCTGTCAGGGGAGGGAGCCCTTGGCTGTTTTCCACCGGCTCTGCCAAGGAATGTAGCTTAAAAAAAAAAGAAAAGGGAAAAAAACACAACAGTGGAAAAACTAGGAGGGCCCCTTCCGATGCCGCTTGCTGTGAGCTCCAAGCGGATGCCATGAAGCGGTAGCAATTGCCGAGGGATCCCCCTTCTGCAATCTCCAGACCAGGTTTGGCATTTCTTCTGCTCTCCAGCTTTGGGTTCCCTTCCACCATTACCTGTAGGGTTGCCACCAGATGGCTGATTTCCGCCCCCCTTTTTGTGTTAAAACACTGTGGCAAGATTTCTGCTGGGCCGGGAGAAAATCACAGAGGGAGCCATCAGCCTGTTGATTGTTGCATGGGGATCGTCTCCAAATGAGACGTTTGGAGGCCGGGGAGGACAGGCCTCCTGGGTTCTGTTTCTGATTTGCTGTGTCTCTTCACCTCCCCCAACCAAACTCTGTGCCTCAGTTTCCCCAGCTGTGATCAGGGATCAGATCCTCACCGGTGTAAACTAGTGTAGTTACGGTGAAGTCAAGTCAACTACAGTGCTTATCTGCCACATGATTTTTAATTGATTTATCCTCACAACCTGCTTGCTTGGATCCCCGCTTGGACAGGCTGACTGGCCCATTACGGCAAGCGGGGCTCAGCCAGGCCTGGGGACTAGGAGCTCTTCCTCTCACAAGCGGCCCTACCTGGATGAGCAGGAGACTTAAATACAAGGACGGATCCCATCTGTGTCTGGGGAGGGCGGGGAGGGTGTATTCAAAGCAGGCTACTCGTACGGGAGCTGTGAACTCAGGCCAGGTGGAGACCCAGGAGAGAGAGGAGGCAGAAAGAGACCCCTAGGGAGCGGATTGGACTCCAGTGGAGGGGCCCTGAAAGGAGCAGGGCGATCCCTGAAGGAAGCTGCCATAGCGCTGGGGTGGGGGGCGAAACCTGCTGGGAGGAAGCAGCCTGGGAGAAACCCTTTAGGGCCTGGGGGCTCAGAAGCAGAGCTCCAGGGTAGCTCCGGGGGGAGGGAAGGGGTAGAGGAGTTCTTAGTTTAGAGATTTACTTGGACCTTTTGTCACTCCAGACGGGGATTGAACTTTTAAGTGAGCTGGCTGGAGGGTCAGCCCAGGGGGGAGACAGGCCACCGGGGGGATCAATGAAGTGGTCACCAAGGGGGTGCGAGAAGCGACGTTACCCACAACACCATGTCCAGGCCCAAGGGGGTGCCCTTGCAGCGAGGGTGTGCCGCGCGTGGAGCTGAGGATCAGAGACTAAGTGACTTGCCCAAGGCTACACAAGGAGGCTGTGGCAGAGCAGGGAATTGAACCTGGGTGGCCTGAGTCCCAGGTTAGCACCCCTGTCACTGAGCCCCCCTTTACAACACTCACACCCCTCCAGCTCGGCAGCAGATCTGACCCAGGGTGGTTAACAACAGGGTGGCTGGGGTTTTAGAGCCTTTCTGAAGGGGCCCGAATAGCCATTAGTCTCTTAGCCTAGCCCAGCTCATGGGCAGTTGTTACTTTATGATCTACCAGCCTGGGGAGGGAAACCCCCTCTCCTCCAGCAGCTCTCTGCAGGGCGATGAAGGGTTAAACTGGCAGAGGGATTCTCCATGGTGGTTTGGCGTTGTTTCCTAAGGTGGAGAGGGGGGGAAGGCCTTGAACCCAGATCCGAGTCTGCGTCCAGCCCTGGCTGGAAGTCCCAGCTGTCTCACGGGCTCCCCCTGTAACCTTGAGCAAGTCACCCAGGGCCTCTTGTTTCCTGTGAAAAAAGAACAACTTCACTTCCCTTCTCCCCCCTTTGTCCTGTCTGCTTAGATGGTAGGGTTGTCTGTCTGTCTGTTTCTACAGCACCCAGCACAATGGGGCCTGGTCAATGGGCTTGCTTGGAATGTCAGTGTTTGGGGGCAGGGACTGTCTCTGTTCTGTATTTGTGCAGCGCCTAGCACCACGGGCTCCTACGTGCTACTGCCATAAGAATGAACAATAGCCACTACCGCCAAGGGGACACTGAGTCAGGACTCCCGGGTTCTCTGATTCGCTCTGCCCGTGGCTCACTGGGCTCACCCCTCTGTTTACCTCCATCTCCTCTGTAAAATGGAGCCCCCACCGCTCCCTTTAGATGCTGGGAGGCTTTAGCGGTTTGATGTCTGTGGCATGCTCGGGCAGTAAAGAGCTAGTCTGGGCAAGCGCCAGGCACTGCCTGGCAGAGCTGCATGGGAAGAGGTGAGATTTAATTCGCTAATGCTCGTAAAGTGCTTTTGAATGTGGAGAGCCGCTAAGTGTTTAGGCGCGTCGGAGAAAACACTTGATAAGGCTTCACGTCCCAATTTTAAAATCTCTCCCGTAGCTTCTCTCCTCCTAACTTGGCAAGGCTGGGGAACTGGAAGTAGGTTAGCATCTGCCGTCATGCAGATTCTGTGCCTCTGTTTCCCCATCTGCGTCGTGCCCCTCCGTCAGAAATCTCAAAGCACTAGTACAAAGGAGGACACGTGCTAAGAGTTACTGTTGTGCTGAGGGCAGGAAGAGGGGGTTACGGGGTGTAGCACTGGCTTAGGGTGCCAGAGGCTCCATGAAGTCTGCTAGGGACTTGGCTAGTGGTATTGATTTCATACGGAAGGCGCCCAGATTCTCTGGTGATAGGCCACAGATCTACGAGATCTCGCTTTGATTCCTGGCTCCCTGCAGGACCTCAGGGAAATCAGGCCTAGCCTCAAAGCCTTTCACGTTCTGGGTCATCATCGCTCACTGCCTCAGTTCCCCCCACCCCCTGCAAAATGAGCCTGATACAGCTTTCTGTGAGGGTAAACTGATTAAAAGACTAGGAGGCGCTCAGTTAGTTCCTGCGGTGGCGGGAGTCCTAATTACCTCGGGTAATCGCAGGTCTCGCAAGCCCCCGACTGCCCGTCCTCCGCATCGCAGGGTTTGACTGATGCATTTCCACCCAGGAAACCTTCCAGACAAGAATCTTTTCAAAGGCGAGTGAATTATGCTGCCAGTGGCACAAACACACACACTGCCGCTGGCCTCTGCTGCTGTCTGGCTGGGTTCTGTGGCCCCCATCAGCACAGAATCTGGGCACGCCACCATCATCGAAGGGTTTTATCCTCACAGCCACCCCGAGACAGGGAAAGAGGTGAGCTGGGAGGCTGCTGTGAGTGTATGGGGTGGGAGGGACCCAGTCAAGGATGGAGAGGAAGCTGGACGGGCCCCCTGTCTGAAGGAATTGGTTGAAATATTCCCTTCTGACGGCACGCAAGTGGGGGATGAGAGGGCTGTGGTCCAGTGCACACTGGCCGGTGTCACTCGGCTCCTTACACCCTACAACCCAACTGCTTCCACTATCTGTAGGGAGGACAGGATGGCCTATTGGTTACAGCACTTACCTGGGATTCAATTCCCAGCTCCGCCACAGACTCCCTGTGTGATCTTGGGTCTGTCTCTTAGGCCTCTGTGTGGCTCAGCTCCCCATTTCACCGCTGGGGCGAACAGCCCTGCCCTACCTCTCAGAGGGGTTGTGGGGATAAACATATCAAAGGCTTGCCAGGTGCTCGGATGCTGCCACAATGGAGGCCACTTAAAATAGAAACGGAGACCCCCCTGGTGGGCTGAACGCTGAGGGAGATGGAGTTGGTGGCAGGGCCAGTCAGACCGTGGTATCCCACAGCAACGGGAAGCAGTGGGACCTCCCTGGCTTGGGGTACTCCCGAGAGGGGAGGAAACCCCGGAGCCCAGACTGCAGTAACAAGCTGGCACGTGGTGGGAGGCACAAGATGCTCCGAGATCTCTAATGTGAGAGGCTCTGATCCAGCGGATGCTGCTAACTCCTGCTTAGCAGCCCTGAGACGTGGGAGGGAAATGGACCAGGAAGCCCCTGGGGATGCATTGAATTGGACGGTTACAATTCTCCTTGACTGGGATGCCTGCAGAAAAGTTAACTGCAGTTAGGCCTTGGTGGGCAGAGACTGCTGTCTATCACGTTGTGCTCTCCTGTCCGTCTCCATCTCGTGTCGTTCTTCCTTACACTGGAAGTTCTCTGGGGCAGGGACCATCTTTTTTGTTGTTGTTTATTTGTTTGTACAGCGCCCTGCGCCATGGAGTCCCGGTCCATGACGAAGGCTTTTAAGCACGATCCTGATGCAAATAATAATGTTCAGAGCAAAGGTTCAAGCTGTTGCATCTTTCAGATGTAGCTCCGCTCTCCCTTTCCTTCTACCCCCTCGCATGGCCTCTGGGTTGGCTAATGCTGTTGAGAGGGACATGCAGCAATTCCCCGGAATTAAGATCTGGGAGTTGATTCGACGGATGCGCAGAGCAACAGCAGGAGTAGGTACAGGCCGGTATGCTCAGGGTGGGTGCAGCAGCTTTGCACAGCCACAGCCTTGAATGCTGAACAAACAGCAAGGAGCTGATCTTTCTGAATCCCATGACCGTTGGCAGGTAGTTTAGATCTGGAGGGGAATCTGACGCTGACTATCTTGTTCAAGTCCAGCCCTTCCAGCAAATCGGATCTTTCCAACTTTCTCTCTCTGTTCGAACCCCCAGCGGCTAACTTTCACCTTGGCTTCTGCTGCCCCTGGCCCTTTGGGAGTCACATGCTGGGTGGCATTCAAGGGACGCCTTGTGTGACACTGACAAAGGGGAATTGATTTCTAGTGGGGAAGGGGGGAGTTGATTTTTTGCTGTTGTTCTTTTGGCAGGAGAGGGCCATGCCCGCCTTGGGGGAGCCGGGGGCACTCGAGCCAAAACAAGGCGACATTGATTTCTAACATCTGTCTGTTTCGGCGGCTTGTAGACGTTGAGCTCACTTTATCATCCAGTGTCTGGGGGCCAATGAGGTTGGAGGAAGAATGAGGCGATGTCTTCCCCGATGCCATTGTGATCTGTGATAACTTGTGGCACCTCGAGGCCCCAGCTGAGGTCAGGGCCCGTCGTGCCAGGAGCTGCACAGACACACACAGTGAGACAGTCCTTGTCCCAGAATGTCTGCAGCCTAAATAGACACGGCAGGCAAAAGAGGGGATGGTCCCAAGCCTCCCTCTGTCCCCACCTGTTGCTTGTTTGGTACTTCGATGGTACAGCCCTTCAGGCAGGGGCTCTCTGCGTTCTCTGTCTGTACAGCGTCTAGCACCACGGAGGCCTGCTCCGAAAATAGCTCTCCTCAGTGCTACTGCAAGGCCAATACGAATCATCCCTGTTTTACAGATGGGGGTGAAGCGCAGCTGGACCAAGGCCCGGATTTTTTTTAGAGGTATTTAGGCTTTGCTCTGCTCACGCTGCAAACCCTAACCGAGTTAGGAGCTGAAGTCTCTTTGAAAGTGAATGGGACTTAGGCTCCTAAGGCTTCAGTTGGGCCTTGCAAATGTGAACAGAGCAAGGACTAAATATAAAAATCTGCGCCCAAGTGTCCTGTCCAAGGCTGTACAGCAAGTCCATGATAGAGCTGGGACTAGAACCCCGGAGCCTTTACTCCCAGTTTGCTGCTCTAACCACTAGGAAACCCAGCTTCCCAGAGTCAGTTAGCCCTGACTCCCAGCTTCTTGCTCTAACCACTGGACCACATTACCAAAACTGAGAGCAGGGGTTGTGGATTCCGGGCTCAACACCAGCTCACTTCTTAGTTCAAACACCTGCCATCACTATGAGTAACTGGAGAAAAGGAGAAGCGATGTGTACGTTCCCCACCCTTCCTAGGCTGAACGGTTGTCTATGGCTAGCCAGGATGGGATCTGGTTCCTTTAACAGATGCAGCATGGTCTAGTGCTGACGGCACGAACAGAAGAGCTCAGCATCATGAAGCAAGAGCAGCCTAGATGCTCAGGAACACGATGGCAAACCGAACAAACCCCACGTCAATTATTCTTTTTGCAAGCTCCTGACTTTTCTATGCCAAGCCAATGATTTTGGGGGCACCTGACTCGTGATTTTGGAACACTTGGGCTGCAAACCACAAGCAATAACAACTTCTGTGTACCTAGAGTCCTTTCCTGCTGCTGAGATCTTTTGGAGTGGGCTGCTGCTTCATCTATGTTTGGGGGGTGCCCGGGACATGCTGAGCCCTGGGTCCCAAGTCCAGGCGCAAGCTGACTGTATATTCCCTTTGTGTGGCTGTGCAATGATCTTTAGTTTGCTTTCTCTCCCCTTTATTTGCAATGTCGTTCCAGGACACAAATGTTCGACCCTTGCAAAGGCACCTCTAGCCAGGGGCTGGAGGAGCGAAGCCATCTAGGAGAGTTTGAGGCGTTGAGGACTTCATTTCTGCTCTCCTGAAGCTCGAGCCGCCCGCATCGTTAATATTTATTTGTTCCCTCCCTCCTCCAGCCTAAAATGCTGACGATAAAGTTGCCTCAGATATTCAGGGTTCACCAGGTACCTCGTGTGAGTATTGCCTCACTTCGCCCCAGCTCGTGCGTCTTGATCTGGGCAATCCCCGTCTGTCATTAAGCAGGAATTAGAGCCCAAGAAGCAACTTCCACACACAGCGAGTCCCAGCTTTGTCTCTTTTGTTGACCAGGCACCCCATCCCCACCTGGAACTCGCGCCAGCATATGAAGCCATCTAGTGGCTAAATAACATTGCAAGCGAACCCAGTGTTACAACAGGGGTCTTTGCGAGGCTCCATGTAATAGGTGTGTACAATACAGTGCACTGTTATCAAGCAATCTATTGAATTGCAGGGGAGAAATAGGATGGAAAATAATTCAGCACCCACAGGGCCTCATTCTCCTCTCGCCAGCATGGGTGTAAATGGTGAGGGACCCCACTGGATTTAGAGCAGGGGTAAACGAGGCGCAATGCCACAGAAGTCAACGAAGTCCTATTGGGCTTGACCTAGTGTAAGAGAGAGGAGAATCAGGTGTATAAGTCAATGGAAGGGCACGGACCATTTTGTTGTTCTGTTTGTACAGCACCTAGCACCGTGGGGTCCTGGCTCATGACTGGGGTGCTACAATGATACAAATAATGAAATCTCTAGGAGAGGATCTTAGTTACCCTTAGCCCTAGACAGCAAGACCCCAACCACCTAACACAGCCGTGTGCGTGTTTAATACATTGCTTATTTGTCCAGTGTGGCGTTTTCGACATTGCTTCCTCCTATCAGGCTCCTTGTTCGGAATGCAGAGGACACAACGAATCTGGCTCGTATCCCCAGTGGGTGCAAATCCACCCTGATCCATTGGAGTCACTGGGTCCGACCCCCAGCTGGCGTCAGCATTGACCCCAATTTACACCAGTTGAGGGTCTGGCCCACTGTTCTTTGGGATCTGGTCTCGGGAGGGCACTCGCTTTAGCAACTTTCCCCCAGCCTAAACTGCAGGAGAGGAATGACGCTGGCGAGAACAGGCTTGGTGGGCGGCAGGGCAGGCTCTCTGTCCCCGGCTGACCTTTCTCAGCAGTGAGCATGAGTTCAGGCTTCTGTTCCCGGAATCCCGGCCCTGCCTCTCCCACACTGCCCCGTGATTCCAGGACTGATTGTTGGCCCTCTTCTCTCCTCCAAAGGGCACTCCCTGTGATGGGAGCCCATGTGGAAAAATCCTCCCTGCAAAGAGAGGGGCCCCCGATCCTGCTCCTGGTGAAATTCAGTGGCAAAACACCCCCATGCTGCGAGGGCAGCGGATAGGACTCCGCACTGGGCAGCGGGAGATCTGGGTTCTCTTCCCAGCTCTGCCACTGGCCCACCGGGTGACCTTGGGCAAGTCACTGCCCTGCTCTGTGCCTCCGTTTCCCCATCTGTACAATGGGGGCAATGACACTGCCCTCCTGTGGAAAGCATTGGAGATGCTGTACAGGGATGTCCCCGTGCTGATTTCACTCACTAAGGAATGAAATAATGTCCCCTCATGGTTCCCTCTGACCCTGTGTGGCTTTTCTCTTCTGGCAGATCTTCTGGGAGGATGGCATCATATCGGGCTACCGCCACCCAAAGAGCTCTGCCTTGGACTGCATCCTCAGCTCCTTCCAAATGACCAACGAGACTGTAAATATCTGGACCCACTTCCTCCCGACCTGGTAGGTGACTGGCTGGATTGCACTGCAGGAAGAGTGACTTCTCAGCAATGGGGCGATACCCGTCCTGCCTGGGGGGTGGGTTCCTGGGGGCACCAGCTTGTTCAGTGGAGATGCCTATGTGAACCGGTGAGGGAATCTTTGAGCTAAACATTTCTCTGTCGGAAAATGCCGATGGGTCAATACTCTTCATTGGAGGTGGCGGGGAGGTTGCAATGGATTTTTTTTTTTAACTGAAAAAACCCTTTTTTTGAGAATGGCTGCAATGTTTCGTTTAAACAAAACATCTGGGGTTTTCTGGAGCAACGTGATTCTTTGTTTAGAAATTTAAAGCCAATGATAAAAAAAACCCCAACCCAAACCCGTCAGTCAAAACAACACACATCAAAATCATCTGAACAAAACGTTGCTATTGACCCCCAACCGCATCGTCTTTGAATAATTTTTTTGACTTTTCATCCTGCTTCAGGATGGAAAAATTCTTTGATATTGTGAACTTTCATGAGGAGTTGGGGGCAAAAAGGGGGACCACCCAGCTCTACTCGCTGCCTTTCACTGCTGCGGCATTGGGGTGCCCATCTATTGCCCAGATACCAGCCCAAAGCTTGCACTGCCTCGCGCGTTATTATGTAGGAGACAGGCCTGAAAGGACCTCCTGGGTCATAAAGCCCATTCCGGGCTATCGCAGGCTGCCCCAGCGCATCATCCCGTTGAGAAACTGATCAAGCTCCGTCTTTAAACCAGTTGGGTGTTTGCCCCACCTCTTCCCCTTGTGCCTGCTGCTCTTTCCAGCTGGGGCCCCAGGCAGCTCTTAACTCTTCAGGGAACTCAGTTCCACCAGTGGAAGGAGGGTGGCCAAGGGGAACCGCGCAGGGTCCCAGAGCCCGCGTTCAGGTCCTTGCCTGGACGTTTACATTGCAATGACACAGTCCCGCAGCCCGAGGCCCACATTCCCACGTTGGCTGACAAGGGCCAGCTGCGGGCGTCTAGTTGCTGGGGAGACATACCCCGAGGGAGTGATGTCTAGCGAATAGAGCAGGGCAGCCGGAGTCAGGACTCCTGGGTTCCGTTCCCAGCTCTCAGAAGGAATGAGGACCTAGTGCTAGGACAGGGCCCCGGGGATCTGGCCTCCTGGGGCTAGGAGGGGAAGGTGTCTAAAGCGGGGTGCACGGGCAGGCAGGCATCCTGCGTTCTGGTCTGTTCTCTTCATCTCTCTCTGCCTCACTTCTGCCCTCGTGGGACCTGCCCTGACCGTGCGGCTGAGCGCGAGCAGAGCTCTGGGTCCCGGCTCCCTAATTGCCGCGGGCGGGGGAGGTTGGCGAGACCTCATTAGGGCGCCGCAAGAACCGCGGCAGCCTGGAGGCGCGCTACGCTCTGTGACGCGCCATCCCCCCTTTGTGCCCCTTGCCCCCGCCAGGTATTTCGTGTGGCGGTTCCTGGCCCTCTCATACTCCCTGGATTTCTGCAGAGACGCCTACAACTGGCCTTTCCTCGTCTACATGTTGCTCGTCTGCCTGTACCCCTTCACGTCCAGCTGTGCCCACACCTTTAGCACCATGTCCACCCACGCCCGCCACATCTGCTACTTCTTTGACTATGGCGCCCTAAGCCTCTACAGCCTGGGTAAGTCCAACGCTCCCCTGTGGCAGGCGGCCGGTGGGGGGGCGAGTTAGAGATGAGGCAGAGGGTGTCTGGGCTTGTATATAGCCAGGGGCTCGAGCCACCGAATCCAGCTCTGGAATCCGGATGCCCTTGCCATTTGGATCCACAGTCTGGGGTCCAGGACGGCTGTTTAACAGCCTAGCCTTTGGGAGTAGTTTTTTCCTTCTGGGTCAACGTCTGAATGTGGGGCAGCTCTCCAGGCCACATCTTTGGCTGCTGTAAATCCGTAGAGCCTCAATGACTTCAAGTGACACCCACAGGAGATCTGTGATCAGTAAATCCTGCCACAGTGAGAAATGCACACCCAGCGGCCTCCCCTTTCAGATGCCTTCACACTCAAACACCGCCCTGGGCTCTGGAATTCTCCCCAGGTTGATCTGCCCGTGGCAGTCTGGCTTCTCTGTGTTGTACCGTAAAGCCTCTCTCGTTTCCCCCGAACGATTGATCAGTTTCAGCTTGTGGAGTGCGTTCTCTCTGGACTAGGTTTTGCCAACACCCTGAAGTCTAGAGCAGGCAAATAACAGGGTTTATTTTGGTTCACTGGCAATTCTGAAAAATAATTTAAAAAAAAATTAAAATTAAAAACAGAACTCTCAGTGAATCAGAAAATCCAAAACATTCCACTTTGGGTTGAATGAAGCATTTAATTCAGCCCCAAACTAAAAATGGAAGTAAAATTTTGAAATAAGTCATTTCAAATGGAAATGTTTCGTTTCAGAAAATGTTGAAATGAAACTTGGATTGTTTTTTGGGATCTTTTTTCCAGCTGAAACAATTCGACAAGACTGGCATGAATATGTTGGACTGCTTGGGTGTCAGCGAGTCCACTTTTTTTTTGGACAAAAAAGATGTTTCAGTTGAAAAACTCCACCCAGCTCTAGCAAGCTCCCAAAGGTGGTTTCATAAAGTTCGCCAGTCGCCTCCAGCTGGTTTCCCTGCCGCTAAGCAAAAGTGACTAGCAGAATGTGACCTGGAGTCTTTATCAGTGCCATCCCATAATGTAGTGTGTTTGTATTATAGGCTGTGCTTTCACATATGGAGCCTATGCGATGCCAGACCGTTGGGTTAACAGCACATTACACCATTACTTTGTACCAATGGCTGCTTTTAACTCATTTATCTGCACCAGTCTGTCTTGTTACTCCCGGTATGTAAGGATCTATGCAGTACCACGAACGTATTATGCAAAAATATCAGGGCATTATCCATTTCTCTGCTCTGCAAATCCTCCTTGCATCTGTTTCTTTATACATAATACACTAACACCCCAGCCAGTCAGCAGATCTGTCCTATTAGCTTGTGAGGCAAATTATTCCAGCACTTAACACCCATGCAACCCTTGCTGATTTCAGAAGGGGCTGCGTTGAGTGGGACTCATGCGTAATTTCACAAGTTGGTTTGAATGCAGTGCAGAGTTAGCCTGCGGAACTCCTTGCCACAAGATGCCACTGAAGCCAAGAGAACGATCCTTGGTTACGTTATATAAGATTAAAAACAATGGACAAGAGGTTTCAACCTTTCTGCTTTGGGCATAAGCCAACCTCTAGCTGACAAGGGGCTGGGAAGAAACTTCCCCTGTGATGGGCATGTTAGTCCATATTATCCACGTCTGGTTCTGTCCATTGAGAGGCAAAGGTGGGTGAGGTAAGATCTGTTATTGGACCAACTTCTGTTGGTGAGAGAGACTGGACTCCTGGGTTCTATTCCCCACTCTCTCATTGCCTGACCTTGTGATCATTTCCATTCCCTATACTTCAGCCTCCCCCATCTCCCATCCGTAGGTCTGTCTACACTGCACGCTAAGTCCCGACTGGGAGTCAGGTTTGAGCCCCAAGCCCTCATTCCATCCACACACAAATCCGGCTGACTCGGATCAGCTAGCACTCAGGACTCGGGTCCCCAGACCCTGCTCTAAGGGTGGATCAGAGCCAGCGTGCTTCAGTGACATGGTCCAAACCCTGCCTGCATTTTTGCAATGTGGGTGGATCTCAAGCCGCAGACCCAGTTCAGAATGTCAGCGTAGCACAGGATGGATGCATTATCTCAGCTGGGAGACCCAGGGCCAGCAATTGTAAACCTGGCTTACGTTGCAGTGTGGACGCTTAAACATGGGCTTGGGTCCCACAGACGTGGGTGCACAGTGCAGTGTAGATGAATAAATAACACTGCCTACCCTGCGGCAGGGCGATGAATTTAATGGCCAAGATTTTCAAAAAGGGGCCACTGGCTTCAGACGCTCAGACTTGGGCCTGATTTCCAGAAGCCGTGGGCACCCCAAATCCCAGCTGCCCTGGATGGGAGCTCTCTGAAATCATAGCCCCAGGGCGTCTCGAGCTGGGCACCTGGAAGTCGGTGGCAACTTCTGAAAAGGTTGACCAGGTGCGTGTTTGAAGCACTGTGAGATCCGCAGATGGCAAGCAGCAGGGAGAGCTGCCAAGCGTTCCTATTTAGTGCCACCTGCCATGAGCCAAACAGCCCAGTGGGTGTGGAAATAAATAGGTCCTGGTTACATTTTTGGGCCTCCAGCTCATGACAATCTTCGAAGTAAAAACTGCTCCAGCTTGACAGTGCAACAAGCCTGCGGGTCAATGTCCTTCCTGCTCTGTGCATCTGGAGAGAAGTGTTGCTAATTACCATATGTCGAAGTTCTCTTGCGTTCCTAGGAATTGCCACTTCAAGCTCTCTTCTTAATCTTTCCTTGATGCTGCTCAGCTCTTGAAATTGAACAGAGCAGCTGCCGCTCCCTTTAGGTCATTGGGCCTCCATCCCAAAGCTGAGAAATGAAGCATTTTTAATGTCAAAGGGAAGTTCTAATCCGAAACGTGACTTCGTACAAATGGTCCTGTGTCGAGCTGGGGTTTCTTGCCTCTCAATTACTCCAGATCAAATCTGGTTTTTATTTGCTGGTGAAAAGAAGCTTGTTCTAGCTTCCTGCCTAGCAAAACTCAGCCTGGATCTGCCGCGGGTTCTTCTCCTTTCCATGCATTGTCATTAACAACAAAGATCTCGCAGGCCCATGTCGTACCATCACAAACTCTTACGCAGTTCTTTTGCCTTCAGTGGGTTTGTACAGCTGATTGGAGCTAGTAAGCAATTCTGCCGCTGCCCAACGAGGAATAAAATCCTGTTGGCTCTGCAGGGTTAATGGTGCTCTACCGAGCGAGAGCAGGAGTACAGAACAGCAAAAACTTATTTTTGCCACTGACGCTGGCTGAAACAGCACTGCACGCACACAGATCTGCTGAGAAAGGAGTTTTGACCTTGTAACTTTCCAGAATAGGATTGCAATTCCTTTTTTTACAAGCATATTTCCCACCATAACTTGAAACAGAAAGAATAGGGACTGCCGTCCAATTGCTGTTATACAAGGATGCAGCCAGACTTGGCAACAATTGTGACTTATTTTCACATGCTTGGTGCAGATTTCAGTTGTAATCCAACTCCTAGCTCTTACTTCCAGGGAAGGAAGGGAGAGGAAATCAAACAACATTCTGGATTTGATTCTCTGAAGGAATTATACTAATTACAACGTATGGGATGCTCTCAAGTTGTCCTTGACTCCCTTCATTAGGCTTTTTATGTTTAAGAAACAACAAAAAACCCAGCGATCATAAATGTTTCCTTCTGGATCTCCAATTAAATTCCCTGGTGGCCTTCTCATGCATGAGACCTGGAAAGGGAAATTGACTAGAAACAAAATTCCCCTGTCTGGCTTGCAAATGCATCTTTGTGTGAAACTCACTAGCAACAAAAAAAAACGACACTGCCCAGTCTGTGCATTTTTCAAGCTGCGTGAATTGCAAACAGTAAATTAACATTTCAGTCTAACACGAATTTCATCCTGCTCTCTGCTCTTGATCATTCAAGCTTGGATTTTCAAAGGTGACTCTAAGGGAGTTAGGCACTCAGTTAAAAGGGGCTTGGAGTCTGTGGCTGTTAGGGAGCCTGACCAGAACAGCTATTGCAGAATGAGCTATAGAAGGGAGTAGCCATTCCAGAATAGTTTAAAATGTCCACACAGCAATCTGGAATCAAAGACACTTTTTGTTACAAAATAATGAGTGTGCTTCCAAAGCAGAGTCATTATTCCAGAATAAAATCACGTTTGTGCTGGAATAGCACGCCCACATGGGAGCTATTGCGGAATAGCTGCTTCTGCAATTCCTATTCCAGTCACGTTCTCTGTGTAGACAAGACCTTAGCCTCCTTTGAAAATCAATCCCAGCTTCCGTGTGTGATGGTGCATTTGTAGTAATCTACTTGTGATCAGTGCTGTAATAATCTGCTCTAATACACCACGGCATTGGTAAAATCGGGAAGATTTGATTTGGTTTCGGTACAGCCAGCATCCCGCCCAGAACTGCATTTACTGAGGCTTACGGACAGCCCTTAGTGACTGGCTGGCTCTTAATCTCAACCTCTCCCTTTGTGATTCCCAGTTTCCCAGAACTGGAATGTCCCCGGCTGAGCAAGATTTTACGGACAACGGCCTTTGTGTATCCCTTCATCTATGACAATATCCCGCTGTTTTATAGGGTAAGTCAATTTCAGAAGCAAGGGTGGGACCCTGTTGCCCTAGGCTCTGTAGGGAAACTTATAAAGATACTTGATGCAAAGAACTTATTTCCGTACTCCAATGGAGCCTAGAGACCTCAGATGAGGTTGGTCCCTGTTGTGGTGGGTGCTTACCCTCCAAAGACAAAGGGTGGGGAAAAGGAAGCATTATTTTCCCCCATTTTACAGGTGGGCAAACTGAGATCCAGAGAGATTAAGGTCAAATTTTTTCCAAAAGAGACTAGATTTCCTTCATTTGCTCTTTGGGGCAGGGTGTCTTTTTGTTCTGCATCTGTACAGAGCCGAGCACCATAGGGTAGCTGGTCCTGGATGGGGGCTCCTAAATGCAACCCCTTCCCCATACTAGTCATAACAATGACTTCTGGATGTGCCCCATGACACACTGTCTGTCTGCAAATCAGACCTTTTGAGGTGTCTTGAGTTGGGGGGGGGGGCAAGGGAGGCCCAAATTGCAAATTGTTGTTGAAAATGTTGTCCGAGGCCCCACTGGGAGTCTGTGGGAGAGCCAGGTATGGACCCAGGGTGGTTCTGATCAGTTATGGGTGTTAGGAACCCAGAAGAGGGCATTTCCGCTGAAGAGATTCGCCTCCTTTTCGGAGAAGTGAGTGTCTCTTTAATGCCCCCTGCAGTGTTATGGCCAAGGATGCAAACGGCAATCGTGGATAATGGGAACACTCCCCTGGCTTGTTTTCCTCAGCAATGCAGGATGTGAGTCAGCGTCACCAGAGAGGAATGGAGCGTGCTTTACATTTGCTCCTGGCACCAGGGCCCCACATGGGGGGAGGGAAAAAGGGTACACTTTACCGGGGCCCGGAGGCCCGGGGAGTGGGGGGCGGCCCAGGCTGCAACCCCTATGGCTGTGTGTGGGAGGAGGCTCGTGTTACAAGTTTGTACTGGGCCCGAAAAAATGATGCTTGGGTCCTGCCTGGCACTAGCAGGTGGTGGCTACGCTGCAGAGGGCCTGGGCTCGGTGGACTGGATACAGCAGCCAGGAGAGGTGCAGGGATGGGGGACTGAACCCCTCCTGCTCGTAGAGATCTGCAGCTGTGACCCGCACCCAGGCCTGTTCTACGCCTAAACCTGAGGGTGGTTTAGTGACGTCGCGCCGGGGTGTGGCGAAGTCACACCCCAAGAGACGAAATTAAGCTGACCGAAGCCTCGGTACAGCCACCCGGGCAATCCTCCCGTCAATCTAGCTGCCACCTCTCCAGGGGGTGGATTAATGACGGTGCTGGGGCAAACCCCTCCTGTGCTATTGCAAACGTCTAAGCTACAGGTGGCAGCTTCGTCCCTCCAGTGGCAGCAGGATCCCCCTGGGGCTCTGAGCCGTGGGTGGCGGCTTGTGCTTTTTCGATCCGGCAGTCCCAGCTGTGGTCCTTGTGGCCGATCATAGAGCTGTAGGGTGAGAAGGCGCCACAAGGGTCATCCAGTCTAATCCCTGGCTCGGATGGAGAATTTGGCAGGTCCAAATGTCTGATGACCCACCCGGCGGTGCTGCATTTCATAGCAGATCCCTGCTGGCTCTAGGGGGCTCAGGGTCTGCCTGGGGAGGGTGGTGAAGCTGCAGGATTGGGACCAAAAGAGTTAGGGCTGCCCTCGAAAAGACAGTGCTGTTCGGTAGGCAGGTTGCTCTAGTGGAGCCAGTCTTGGTTTTGGAGCCTGGCGACCTCAGTTCTGGCCCCTCCTTGGCCACTAAACCTGCTGGTTGACACCGGGCCAACCACGTTCCCTCTGTGTGCCTCAGTTTCCCCTCCCTGTCTGGTTACACCACAAACCCTTTCTGCAGGTACGTACCTTGACTGGCCCTGCTCATTGCTGTGGCCTCAAGGCAGCGCCCTGCTGGAAACAGCACGCGCGGCTGCAGATGAAGGTGAACTTTTGGCAAGGTCGAGCTGTCCTCGTGGCCTGCACCCAGGCTTCGTGCTTCCCGCAAATCCGTCCTCCCAGCTTCTCATGGTGCTACGCCAGCATTCCTGTCTGGCTGTTACAGAAGGGGAAACTGAGGCAGAGAGGGGTGAGGAAGTTACTTGCTCAACTGAGTCAGGGGGAGAGCTGAGGACAGAACCCAGGCGTCCAGTTCCCTAGGTCCATGGTCTAACCGTGAGATCACATGGCTAAAGGCAGGTCTAGAACCCAGGAGTCCTCACTCCCACGTCCTCACGTGTCTTCCCTGCAACCGTTTCTCCTCCCTCCTCACCCCCGTTTGCCCTGCAGCTCCTGTTCTGCTTCGGCGATGACTGCGCCTGGAACGACGCCATAGTGGGTTACTTCTACCACCTCTTCTTTGCCCTGCTCACCGGCTTCCTCTTTGCCTCCCACCTGCCGGAACGCCTGGCGCCTGGGCGCTTCGACTATATCGGTAAGGGGGAACCCCGGTCCCTGTACCTCCGCAGGCCTTGGTGCGGATTTCCGGGAGCCACATCCATATGCCTCGAGGCCCCGTTGCGAGGCCAATCAACCATGGCCAGCCGGGGGTGTTGCACTGTGACGGCTTCACCTCTCCTGCAGCCTCGGCTCCCTCATTCTGTCCCTGGCTGCTTGCTGGGGACCCCAGGAGGCCTGTGACCTGCCCCCCCTGGAGGGCAAGGTGCCGGACCACTCATCCTACCCCACGGCCACCCCGGTCCCCTGGATGCTGCAGACCCAGCCATGCTCCCTTCATGTTGCCTGGCGCGGACGCCCAGCGCCGGATCCCCCCTGCTCCACTGTCTTGATCTGGAGTGACTCCATCCACCGGCGGCCTGGTCACTTAGTGCCCGCTGGGGCAAACCCCAGGAAGTGGCAGGGGAGAGGGGGAGTAGGGGGTGTTCTCGCAGCATCCCCCCAGCCGAGGTCCAAGCCCCCCACCAGACCCTTTTGATCCTTTCACCCCACACCAGCGGCTCAACCTTTCTCCCATCCCTTTCCTGCATCCTGCACACAGCCCGCTCCCACCAGCCAGGTCCATTCCCCCACCCCGTCTGCCCCTCCCCACCCCACTGAGTGCGACCCCCACAGCAAGGCATGACGCCTTTCCCCCCACGGATCTCTTGGCAGGGCACAGCCACCAGCTGTTCCACATCTGCGCCGTGGTGGGCACCCACTTCCAGCTGGAGGCCATCCTGTCGGACGCGTGCTCGCGGCAGGCCTGGCTGAGCGCCCGGGCCCCGGCTCCCGCCTTCTCCGCCACCTTCGGCACCGTGAGCCTGGCCCTGCTGGGGAACCTCCTCATCATCGGGGGCTTCACCGTGGCCCTGCTGCGCTGCCCGGGCGGCTCCTCCATCCTGCAGAGCACTGTGCCCGAGGCGGGCCGCGCCAAGGAGCAGTGACGCCCCCAGAGACAGCAGCCTGTGCAGGCGAGGACGGCCTGGCTCCTGGGCTCACAGAGGGCTGAAGGGAGAAAGGCCAGGGTTTCTGGCCGGCCTCTAGCATGGCTCTCTCAGCGCCTGGTGGACTCCATCTCTCATACCTCAGGACGGCTGCGGGCAGGAAGGACTGTGCCCTCTTACAAGGTTCCCTGAAGAACAGTCCCTAAATTGGGGCTTGCCTGACCTAGGGCTGAACTCAAACCCTGGAGCCAGCTCTCACCATTAGCCCATACTCCCCTAGAGCTGGGACAAGAATCCAGGCGTCCTGACTCCAGCTTTCTTGTTCTGACCCTCTGGAACGGCAGAGCGAAGTGGCCCCAGCTGTTCCCGGGTGAGACGGCAGAGCCGGCCGGCCGGCGTGTCACCGGCACCTCAATGAGAGGAGGCCTCCAGAGGCACTTGGGGCCATTTGACCTTAGGAGCTGGGCATGATCCAGGGTTTTCCCCTGTCTCTTTAGCCCTTGAACCAAACCCCCGACCAACGCCGTCACCTTCCAGCCTTGGATGGCTCGAATCCAAACTGGACCAGGGCAGATTGAGTCCACTGAGGGGCACAATGGTGGCTGGTGGCTTTAGCAGGACTCCTGGGTTCTATTCCTAGCTCTAGGGAGTATGATTTTATGACTAGAGCAACGACTTCTGGGTTCGCTTTTCAGTTCCAGAAGGGAGCCTGGTCCTAGTGGATAGAGCAGAGGACAGGCAGCCAGGATGCCCGGGTTCGGTTCCCAACCTTTGCACTGACTGTGTGTGCAACCTAGGACAAGGCACACGCCTGGCTCTGTGCCTCAGTTTCCCCCTTTGTCAGCTAGGCTAAAACTACTCACCCACCCTGCCCGTCGCCCTTTGCGCTCCTCGGATGAGAGGCAAATCAGAAGGCCCACCTAAGCTGCTAGAAATCCCCATAACCTTTCCTTAACAAAAGATCAACCCACAGGGCCCTGGTGTTTGTGCTAGCTCCTGCCAGGGCGACCGTGGATGTGAATTTCATGGACTGGCTGTAGCCGTGGGCCTGTGGGTTGGGCTCCCCTGAGTTTATATGCCAAGCAGCTCCCTGCTGTAGGTCTAGAACGCCTCTGCTTACTAACCATCCACCTCGCAGAACGGAAGCCCTGTTCCCGTAGAGGGGCTGACACGAAACCCAGGCCAGGAGGTTATGGGGCAGAAGGAATGTGACAAAAATTTGTCTTTTGCAACAAGGCTCATTTTGGGGTGTGTGGGAGAGTAGTCTTGATCCAGGCTAGCGGATGTGAAACCTTTATCCGGGTGAGAGTATGCGTGTGTGTATGCGAGAGAGAGAGAATTCGGAGCCATTCACAGGCGACGCCACAGAGGGTTTGAACGGCAGCACCTTTCTGGTTTCAGCTCTCCTGTTGCGTAGCCACTGAGCCTTAAGAACGGGCCAAAAATCAGCCTCCGGTTCCCTCGCTGGGGGTGTTTACACTGCAGCTGGGCGGTGCGATTGCCCAGCCCGGCTGGACAGATGTTAGCTGGAGCTGAGCTAGGACAAGGTTATCTATCCACACTGCAAATCGCACCTCCACCTGTAATGCAGACATCCCCGCCTGGCCCCGGAGGGTGGAACTGAACCCGGCCCCTGGGAAATCAATGTGCTAGCGCGCTTCCTGAGCGGTCAGCTTCGCGGCGAGAGCCTGGAATAAGCAAGCGCTGAAGCAAACCCTGCCAGAGCTGCCTATCTGGAGAGCCCCACATGTCTAGGGCCCAGCAGTGGGGGAACCTGGCCCGGAGAGTCCTTGAGAGCCATCAGTCTGAAGGGACATAGCCGAGATATTCTAGAGGGATTAGGACTTTGTGTGTGCGCCTTTGCAACAAGGCCGAATAATTGGGAGAGAGAAAGGGGGAGATGTTGAGGTTCGAGTTGGCGAAAGAAAATGACTCGGCCGTGGCTCGGTGTCACCGTTACGTCTCGTGTGCAGAGCTGATGGGGAGCCTGACCTCAGCTGCTAGAGAGTCCGCAGAGCCCGGCGAGCGAGAGGAGGTGTTTTAAGTGGGTCCCAGGAGGTGCTGAGGATGTGCCAGTTGAGGGAGTGAACGCAAGAGCCAAAGATAAGAGGCCTGATCATTTGCCCTGGCGCTACACCGTGGGGCAGGGCTGGTGTAACTGCGAGACGCGCCCCGCTCGGGCCGGGGCGTTTTTCACTAGAGCAAGGGACGGGCGGAGGCGGGGTGGGGGTAGGGGTGGGCAATGAAGAATTAAGTCCATGGTGCAGTAGCATCCTTGCACGGTACCTCCGTCCGTCCGTCTACAGGCCCTAATTAAAAAGTGGCTGGAAAGACCTCGTTAAGGCAAAGAGAACAAACCCCCGAGGGCGTGGCTTCTTTGGGGACTCTCCTGGACTCTGTTCCTCCAGCTGAGGAGGTGTCTCTTGGCATTCCCGACACCCCCGTTCTCTGCACGAGGTGAGGGGCTTGGCGCAAGCAGCTGGGCTGAAATCACGGGAGCTTCATCTGCTGCTAACGGGTCTGACTTCGGCTCATCGCCTGCCCCCCTCTGTGCTGCAGCTAAGAGCGGCTCTGCTCTGCCGCTCGCAGGGGAAATCTTGGCCTGCCAGCAAACCAGTGGCAAAACTCCCATTGACGTCAGCCGAGGCAGCAGGGCAGCGACCACAGATCAGTCTCCCTGGTGTAAGGGCCCGATCCTGCACTGCTGGACTCAATGAGAGCTTTGCCATTGACCCCCAACCTGTGCGGGCCCTGATGCATTAAGAGGCAGGGGCGGGTGCCGGGGCTGTGTGTGTGTGAGAGAGAGAGAGATGCAGGGATCTCGGCTGGATCTCGCAAGGCCAGAAGCAGGGCTGGGCCAGGCCCCTCGCGAGTCGGACCAGAACCTTCGCAGGTGACAGCAGGCCCTCGCCTTCCTCCCTCCACCTCTGGATCCGTTTCCAGACAAAGTAGCGCTGCTCTAGCTGGGCTCTGGGCTCCACACGGCTGGCACAGACCCCCCCCCCCGGCTCCAGCGGGCTTTGGGTTTTCTCCTCTCTGTGCTGGGCGTGCGCCGAGGGTTCGTGATCCAACCTGTGCCCAGCCACTGGGCTTGGCCCACAGGCTTCGCCGTGACGCCCCACGCTAGAGAGGACGGACGCAGACTCCCCTGGGCCTTGGGGCTGGTGGCAGAATGTTTTACAGGCGTCTTCCCGCCCCCTCTTGTGCCTTTTTTTCACGTTAAGATTTTTGCAAGAAACCCCTGCGATTACAGGTCCATTGACACACGGCTGCCACCTCCAGCTACACCGGGTCCAACCTAGTCCAGTCCTGCTACCTCTGCCAGATTAACCCCTTGGCGCGGCTAGGCCAGTATTTGCCCAGGAGCAGCCGGGAGAGTGTCTGTTTCAAGGACAGGCAGTTGCCACCCCCCCAATTCAGGCTGAGTTGGCGTAATTTGAGAAACCCTGATGCCTTCTGTGCTAGTCCCTTGTCGGCGCTGTCGCTGGCTCGCAGGGGGACTTTGGGCACCAGGTGGCATTGCTCCGTGCCAGCGGAGTGAAAGGCAGAGGTTGGGGGGGGGAGGCGTGCATCGTTATGTGCAGATCACAGTCCCAGCCGTAGAGGCCCCGATCCTGCAAATCTCTTGAAGCCCCCCCTTAGCTAAGGATTATTCCCCACGATGCGGGATGGGGGCTGGAGTGACAGTTATCTGTGGAGGAGAACGAAAGGCTTCACCCCCGGGGGTCAGCCGGCATTCGTGGTGATGTGACCAGAGGGTGTGCGCTAAACTCAAGACTGGAGAATCGCTTGGCAGTGTGGCCGAAGGGATCAAGCTCTGGACAGGGAGTTAGGCCAGCTGGGTTCTTTACGCAGCTCAGCATGTGACCCAAGAGAAGGCAGGACCCCCCGGTGCCTCAGTTTCCCCATCAATAACATGGCAATAATAACTGCTAGCCTACTTTATAAGGGACTTTGAGATCAATGGCTGACAAGTGCTCTGTAAGGGCTGGGTATTAGACATCCCGCCGCTGGCGTCTTCTCCGGCCGCCTGCGTTTTGTGGAGCTGTGTCTGTTTCCTAAAGCAACTGCTTTGCTGTTTGCTGATGCAGTGAAAGCGAGGGCTCGTCAGCGCCCAGTGCTTTTTGTCTTTAGCGTTCTATTTATTGTAGGTGGTGACGGGGGCTTGGGGGGTTCGGTCTGGCCTCTTGATCTGGGGAAAGCACCCAGACCTGAAACCCGTCTTTGGAAGGGGAAGGTTTCAGGCAGCGGCTGAGGAATATTGACTCCCATTGACTCAATATCAGGGCGCCTGATACGCCATGCGCTTGCTGGGCGTAACATACGCAACGAAGCCGGCGTTCACGGCAGGGATCAGAGGCCCGATGTGAGTGGACCCAGAGATGGAACAATCAGGCGCAGCTTTGACAGTGACAATTGGGTGCCGTGTCTGGCAGCCCTTTAAATAGTTTGCACGCCCGCTCCCAGGCCGTTTCTTCTTGTTGTTCCCTATATTATGTGGTTCAACTCCAGGGATAAATAACCACGAGCGCTGTCTCTGTGCAAACACACCAGGCCTAGCTCCGGTGCTACTGTGCCAGAAGGCCCACACGCTATTTAAAGGGCTCCGACCCAATTCCTCTATGCTACGGCATAGCAGCCTGAGGAAACCATGGGAATGTGCTATAGGGAGCAGCCGGCCCTGGTTCTAAGGGCTGAATCGCTTGATCGGTGCCTTTTCCCTGTCTGCCTTTCAAAGAGGGCTGCCTGCAGTTACCAGATGATGTTGCTGCATGAATTTCCAGCCCACTCGCGGGGCACAGGCTGGCAGCTGTGTGTCTGATGCTGCCCTCCTGCGTCAAGCGCGCTGAGCAGCCGACCAGCGCTCGGTAAGCTACAAATTATTCCTGCTTTTGGGCAGGCACCAAACCTGTCTGTTTCTGTCCGTCCTTGGAGCCCAAGTGATGGACCACGCTGTGTCCACTTGGGTTTTTTAACAACGCACGCGCGTGTGTGGCCTGAAACAGCTTTAAATCAAAACTGGAATAAATGTTGGCACAAAAGCGGTTTTGTTCACTGTGTTATTTTGTCTTGCTGAGAGGTTAGCGCAGGGGCCAGGAGCCTGAGGGGCTGGCCAATTTCCTTGGGGTGCACAAACCTTTGCTTAGAAGCTGTGATTTCAGGTGACACTGCCGGTTCTCCGCCTTCCAAGCAGTGACGACGGCGAGCGGATTTGTTTCATTCCTCGCGTCTAAGCTAGAGAGTTCAAGAAGAGGGACTGGACTTTAGGACTCCTCGGTTTTATTCCTGGGTCTGCCAATTTACTGCAATGTCCTGGTTGGATCAGGAGGGGCTGGGAGTCAGGACACCTGGGTTCTTCTCTTCCCTGCTCTTGGAGGGCGTGTGGACAAGTGGCTGGGACTCAGGACGTCTGGATTCTAGTCCCACGTCTGCTGCAGGTTTCCTGCGTGATGTTGGGCAAGCCATCGTTGTGGCTGCTTGCCCAGTTTATGGAATGGCCATTTGGGCATAAGCCTTCCTTGCCTTCTCTGCGAAAGCCGGGAGTTTGAATCCAGCAGGGTGACTGACACACGCTGAGCTCCTCCCCAGGAAAAGGGGGGAGAAGGGGCTGGAGCCTAGAAGCATGCCTCCAGAGAGATGGGGCGCGGGGGACTAGCCCCCACCTCTGTAGCCAAAGTGAAAGGGGGCGGCGTGACGCGCAGGAAGGGACACGAGCCAGCAAATTGCTGCAGAGTGCTCATGGCCAGGAGGAAGGATTAGTTAATGCTGCCCGAAAGGAGCGATGGGGTGAAGTTAAGCGTCAGCTCCCTACCTGTGGAATAGCCCCCCCTCCGCTTGCTCCAGGGCGGGGGTGGTCGTTTCGTTGGGTGTTGGCCTTGCCCTGCGGGGCTCTGATCAGGTCCCGGGGCACTACCGCATACATTAATAAGTAACGCTAGCGAAGGTGCTTGCAACGGCTCGCTGCCAACAGCCTGTGTGCCTCACTGTGGTAGCTTTTAGCCCTGTGAGGTAGGGGAGTATTATGGGCCTCATTTGAAAGCTGGGGAAACCGAGGCATGGCACCACTTGGGAGCCCGGCATTCAATTGCCAGCTCTGGGGGACATCTAAGTCCCACACTAGGCCCCCCCAATCCGCTAGCTCATCCCCCGTCTCTCCATTCAGCCCAACAAATGAGACAGGAGCACCAGTTCGTCAATGTTTATTTTCCTCTCGCATCACTAAAGAAATGTTCCATGGCATAAAAACAACACGAAGCCCCTGGGCCGTAAAGGACACAGACAGCAAGGCATTAGAGATACAAGCACAAGTTCTCCAGGCTGAGAACAAGGAGTAGGGGTGGCCTAGGCGCTTAGCTTGTATGTTTAACACAGTTACAAAAAATCAGAGTGGGCCAGAGTATCGCTCTGCTCCCAGCTGTGTCTCAGCATCAATTCCTCTTTCACTCTCCCTCGTGCGGTGATTGACTAGCGGGCTCTAGACCGGCCCATAGAATCGTTGGTAAGCCTCTTGGAAGCCAATGTGGTCAGCCAACTCGTCGCAGTCCGGGTTGAGCTCGCAGACTTCGCGCTTGGCCTCGAGCGGGGAGTGGACGATGTCGTAGAACCTGCGCGTTAACAAGGGGGGATAAGGATTGCTAGCAAGCTCGCCACGTGCTTTAGGGACCGATGTAAAATCAGCCTACGTGCAAGGATCAGTTCACCTGCCTTTGAAATGCACCCATCTCTGGGGAGGAACGTGGCGTCTTTTAATCCTGTGCATGATTGCTGGGGACTGTTAAACAGCTGCCAAGTTCCACCCCAGAGGGGGCTGCATATCAGCCCTGGACAAATGAATCCTGGGCCCCCGAGGCTGGGAGCCGTTAAACAGCTGCCCCGTTGTCCCCTCAGACAGCGCTCAGGAAGGGTACACAAGATTGGGTTCCCCAGGGCTGACGTGCAGCCACCTCTGGGGTGAAAGCAGCAGCAATTCCTAGGCCACAGTTTAGGGCAGGCAGTGAGGCCGTCACATAGCCCGTTCTAATTAGGCGAGCGCTGCCCGGGCGTCACCAGCGTTAGCGGGTGGGCAGGGTCCTTGCACAAAAGCAGCCTGGAATTTTGAATGCCCGAGCAGCAGCCAGGGCCACAGGCTGAGTTACGGTATCAGCTCTAGGACCGGAGCTCCTGGGGGCCCTAGATCAGGGCGCCAGCGTGCTGGGTGCGCTGACGGTAGCCGCCATTACAGCCTTGGCTGGTGCTAGGCAATCACCAGCCACAGGACGGCTGGCCCAGGAGAGAGGGTGTCAGTGCTTTGCTCTGCTACAGCCTCCCTGTGTGACCTTGGGCAAGTCACTTCAGCCCAGAGCCTGAAAGGAATGATGGTGCCTAACCCCCCTGAGCAGGGCATGAGGTGCCTTGAGCCCGATGAGGCTGGGGATGGACACAGGAGTGTTGGGGGTCGGTGTTTGAGGCTGGATGGTACCAGGTCATCTAACCTGGCTGCTTGATCTCACAGCTCAGCCCCCCCTCGGCTTCCCCAGCAACCCAGATTAGCATGAAGTATTTCAGCCTTGGGGGGTGACACTGAGACCGGGGGGGGCAGAGGTGCGCCAGGGAAGATGAATCACATATCAATTGTAGGGTTCCTACGGCAACGAGGTCCTTTGCGACACACCATGGCTTTGGAAGCGGACCCCCCCCACCCCCCCAGAGCCAGCAGCCATCTGTGGCTTGAGCACGCGCCCCTGGGTCGGGTTCAGGGCGTTACCAGTTGTAGACGAAGTTCCGTTTGTGTCTCCTCACCACCTCGGCGCTGTCTTGTTTGGAGATGAACGCTGGGAGGGCAGGAAATAAAGGCGGTGTGAGGAGCATTGCGCCCGAAGGCCTAGCTGTGCCCCAGTGGGGCCGTTACGCGGGACCGCTCTGTAGCTACCCCGCATGGCTTCCCCGCATGGCTACCCCGCATGGCTACCCCCGTAGAGCGGCTGCGGCTGTGTCGGCTGGGGCAAATCTTCTACCCGCAGCCTCGCAGGGCCAGAAAGAGAACCCAGGAGTCCTGAGTGTGTCTCCATTCCCTCCCCCCCTCTAACCACTGGACCCCGCTCTCCTCTCTGAGCTGGGAATGGAACCAGGAGCCCCTTCTTCTAAACCCACATTCACACTGATTAGAGCCGGGACTCTTGGGTTTCGAACCTGGGCCAGGGAGGCCGTGAGCAGGGCGGGAAGGCTCCCCACGGGCCATGCCTCACCTTCGGAGCTGGGCGAGTCGTTGGCGCTGTTGGAATGATCCGACGCTGCAAGGTACCAAGAGAGACGTGGTCAGAAACAAGACGGCGCCTTCGCCAGGGAGCCGCTGCAGCGCCAGCCCCCTGACAGCGCATCTCCTGCCAGGGCTGGGTGTGTAGCATGGGATTCTTTAAAGGTAACAGATCTCAGCGGAGGAGAAAGGGTTTGAGGCCAGACGGCTGCAGGGTTTGGGGGGGGGGGGGCCTTGCTAGCGCTTTAGGAATGTGACCCCGTTTATGAGGTTTGGCAAATCTCTTGCACCTGCAAGCAAAGCTCTCAGAGGTCTTGGTAAACATCAAACACCCCCTCTCTCCCGCCGAGTGGGCTAGAACAACATAGTTATGCCCACGGCACAAAAGGGGAAACCGAGGCAGAGGGCAGGGAACGCAATGAACGAACTGCTGCGTCTCAGCGCCCTGCTATAACCACTGGCCCACTCGCCCTCTCCTCCGCCACGGCGCTGGGAAGAGGCCCTTGGCGCTCTTCAGTGCCGCATGTCCTCGCAGCCTGGAGGCTGTGCATGGGGCAAGTGGTTAACGTGCAGCAGCGAACTGTTAATGCACCACTTTGGTTTCAGTGGAAAGGAGCCGTTTGGGCTGAGAGGTTCAGATGACCATGAGCATGAATCAGGGCTTGGCTGCCCCATATTTCCAGCAGCTGGGCCACACCTGGGGGGCAGAGACGGATGTGCGGGAAGCCACACAGGGCCAGAGCTGGGCAGAGAACCCAGGAGTCCTTCCACCCCGTCCCCAGCTCTCCCCACGTGCCCATGCGCCTTCCTTGGAGCTGGGCCAAGCACCCAGGAGTCCTCGTTCCCTGTTCCCTGCTCCAGTCACTCCCCCCACCCCCCCAATCACTTTCCCTACTGCTCCTATTCACTAAAGAGCTGGGGGCTGCTCAGAGCCAGGCCAAGCCTTGCATGAATCCGTCTTCCTGACAGCAAAAGCATCGGGTGCTCCTGGAGCGTGAGCCCCCTCCGCTCCCCCCCAATATCCTACATGTGCTTCTGCACCGGCCAACGAGCAGGTTGGGCTTGTCAAAGCCTGCGAGGGTGGGGGGCTTTGCGCCCTCAAAGCTCCGTTCCCTTGAAGCAGCCGTAGGGGGACACGCTCCCATAGCATCAGCCCCGGGGGGGCTTAGACAGACCTGGTGTAGCAGCACCCTGGGTCAAAAGCCACCGGCTGATGCCTCTAACAGCTCCCCCCCACCCGACCTCCCCGTCTTACCTCCCCGGCAAAGGCACAGGGTCGCCAGCGCCAGCAAGGTCACTAGGGCCAGGGTCTTCATGGTGCCGGCAGGTTCGTCTGCTCGCTCTTGGAGGATGCTCTTCTGCGGCGTGTTGTAGCCCCCCCCGGCTCACTGGCCACAATTTATACCCTGCTGCTAGCCCTGCTCTGGCCGGGTAAAGGGCCACATCCCGCCCGCAGGCGGGGCCTGGCGTTGCTGCCAGAGCTATTTGGAGCCCATCCGTCTGGGCAGGAGGTTGCCAAACCCCGATGGCGATTGTGGTTTCAGGGGAACCAGGGCCCCTTGCGATGGAAAACAACCCTGCATTCTCAGGGCCAGTGGGGCCGCGGGGGCTGCAGGGGCCAGCCCCGGGAGGAGATCAGGGACAGTGTTAAACGCAGAGACAGGCCGGAGCAGTGACGCTTGGAGCGAGTTCCCAGCTGGCCTCAAGCACAAGGGTGTTAGGAGCTGGCAGAGGGATTGGGGGCCTGTTCTGCTGATCAGAGTCTTCTGCCCGTCTTGTCTGACCCCCTCAGCATGGGATGCAGCAGAGGTGGGATGGGTGTGTGGGGGGGGAGGGGGGGGACACATTCCCCAACTGGTGTACCTGGCCCAGTGCATGCTAGCAGCAATGCATCACAAGCACCCTCCATGCAAGGTACCCCCATGTCACAAATGGGGAAACTGAGGCACGCAGCAATTAAGGGTTGGATTTTCAGCAGCGCTCAGGCCACACATTGGACACACGGGCAGCTATTGGGTGTGGCTCTCATGCCCTGCTCCCCTAAAGTATTTAGGGGCCTACGGCCAGCATATAGGCCCCGCTGATGTTTTCAGAACTGGCTAACCGAGAGGCGCCTAAATCCCCTAGGTTGCTGTGATTTGCATTCACAAGGTCTCTAAGCCCTGAGGCTGACCCCTGCAAGCTAACGAGACTTGGGGGAGGGGGGGTGGCTCAAAGTGGGTGTCTGCAACTAGGCCAGGGAACGGCTGGCTCGCCAGCAGGGCCCGATCTGGAACGTGCTCCCAGCACACCGTGGCAGACCCTCCGGCAGGACGCCTGGAGGCAGGCCATGGTTGAGGGGTGGGCTGCATAGCCTGGGCCCAAAAGACAGGCAGGGGGGCCCGGACAAAGGTAGGGCAACAGGGGGAGAGAGAGAGAGTCTGGCGGCTTGGACTACCTGAGCAGCTGACGTGGCTTCGGTGCCTAATTCCAGCAATAGGTGCCACCTTCTAACCAGCGAGTGGCCCCTGGCGCCAGCCCATCCGCATAAGCCACTCTCCTGGGCATTTCCTCCCTGGCTCGCTTAGGCTGCTGCCCCTTCAGCCGGCCAGTGTCTGCGGGTGCCTTTCACAGGCGTCTGACTCTGCCTGGGGAGCCCGCCGGGCCGAGGCGTGCGCCAGGCTGGCTAGGCATTGCCACGCAGAGTGGAGCATGGCCCGTGCGTCTGGCCTGCGGGCACACGTGCGGGGCGGGGGCAAGAGGTTCCAGACTACAGTGCCGGAGTGGAACGAGGGTGTCATCAGGGAGCTGGATAGGGAGGGACTCCCCAGGGAGAGCCGGCAGGGATGGGTTAGCCCACCCTCCAAAACCACCTGACTTCAGTGTGGCCAGAGCGGCTGTACTTAACACCGTCACTGTTGGCACATTGCCCGAGTCCCAGTGCCCTCCCATCCCTCTCCCCTCACTGCTACCACCAGCTCTCTCGTGCCAATGTGAACCCAGTGCTGGATCGCGGCTCCCTGCTGCCACGTTGACCCGGCAGACTGCCTCCCCGTCTCCTGCTGCTCTGGAAGCAGGGCCTGGCTCAAAGGGGAGTTGGAAGCGAGAGGCGGCATTTTCTCTAAATAGATGGGTTTCCAGGCGGCGTCAGCTGCTCTCGCAGCCGGAGGGGGACCGAGGCCAGAAGCACACGCACCCCCTGCGTTAGCAAATCCATTTCTGGAGAGGGCAGGGGTTTAGCGCAGCCAGGAGGCCAACAGGCCTGAGTTCCCGCTCCCACGGGCACAGGTGCAAATTGAGAGCATCTCCGGTGAATAGGAGGCGGAGCAGACCTGACAGCCTTTGGGGCAGCTTGGCAGCAGAGCCCCACTAGGTGACGCGCGTGCGGCCTGTAATTGCTGGTGAGCTGCGGAAGTTTGCTGCCACGGCCCATCGGGGGTTTCCTCTTCGTGCGTGTACAAGACTCTTAAGATGTAATTTTTTTTGCCTAGCAATTTGGTGCACATTCCTTCCCCGGTGAATCCTGTCATTTAAGCTGATTTCCTGAGCTCCTGTCCCGGGATGGCCTCCAAACCCTGGAGAGGAAACACGGCATGGAGCCGATCAACTCTTGCTCACCCCAGACTCCTGCTGAGCCCTTCCAAGGAAGTGGCGCACAGCGGACAAGCTGCGCTCTGCCACGTTCAGTAGGCAGGGGCCACAGCGGGTCTAGCAGAGAGGCTGCAAGGGACCGAATTGGCCCCCCCCACACAAGAGCTGCAATGGGCACAGACCAGCCTCAGTGGAGGAGCTCGGGACTGGCTACCCCAGGGAGACTGAGCTCCCCGCTTAGCTCCCACGTGCAGGGTTGCAGCACGTAGGTCTGGGAAGTGTTTTCCCTGCTGCACCTCTTCTGCGGACGGAGCACTGCAGTTCCCACGGCTGCTAACCTTTCGCTCCGGCACCCGCTGGCCAACAGGGCCTGTTCTAAGCCCCAGAAAAGGCAAACATGCCTGTACGAGGCTCTCCGTGGCCGTGGGGCTCCATTCTTCACCATCACTCATGGCTCACCAGGTAGGGCCCCAGCATGCCACCACCCACCAGCTCCCTTGTCTCAAAGTGGTGGGGGCCATCCGGGGCTCTTTGAGCAGTGCCCACTTCAGGCTCTCTCCCCCCTTGTATCTTGTGCTCTCCCCCAGCTCTGCCCCATTTTAATTTGCCCCCTGTATTTAGTTGACCTTGCCGGCTGCTCCTCACACCTGAGGAAGAGGCTGTTGTTGTTTTGGGGCAGGGACGGGGGTTCACCTCCTTCACGGAGCCACAGAGCAGCAACAGCCGTGCTGGGACGCAGGCGACCTCGTTAACCTAACTACATCACACAGGGCCCAGGCCTAAGGCCCGTACGGACTTCTGAAAAACCCCACCTTCAATGATCAGTGCTGGACTCATTTCTAGTGAGCAGCATGGAAGGCGCGAGGAATGGCTTGGGACGTGTGGACGGGGCAGGCGAAGGCGGGGGTGGAAAGAGGCACGAAGGATTGTGGGAGAAGCCGCATGTAGGCTCTGTCTGCGACCTTCCAGGCCTGCAGCATGAGGCACGTATCCCTGCAGATATTTCCTGTCAGGGCCATGGTTGAACACGTGGCTTAACTGACACGTTCTAGTTTTAAGCTTCGGTGATGGGCCTGGCCTGGAGCGACACGGCTGGGCACATTTTAGACTTTAGCCAGGGTGATGTTCTGTAGGAAGCAGGGACTCTTTTGCCCTTCAACCTCATAACTGATCCCCTTAGGAGCTCATGGGCAGGGCTGTTTAAAGCCAACCCCCCGCCCCCTCAGCCCGCACACATTTGCAGCAGGAGGGTTTTGAGTTCATGGCTGGTTTTGAATAGAAAGCGGTTTGTTTTGAATTGCCAGCACTCCTCAGGCCAGCGTTCCACTTCCAGATCCTCACCGCTTCCAAACCCTGCAAGCCTAGCTCTGTCTTGAGGACGACGACTGTGGACTTTGGGGTGGGAAAGGGATGCTGTGGGCAGCTTAAGGCAGCCAGAAGCTGTCAAACAAAGCCATAAACCACAGATTGCTTGGGCCAAGTGCATGAAGTCTGAGCCAAGAACAAGGGGTTTGCAGGCCCAGTCTATTTAGATTATACTGCAGCAAAACAAGCTTTGTTTACAGATTAGGAAAAACATACCTAATTTGGTCAGCGTCTGCTGTGCCCCGCCTCTAAGGGAACAGACACTCGGGTCCACTCAATTCATTGTCTGTTTGAAGCGTTAGTATTTTGGTATCGCACAGACATCAGCTGCTCTTCTCGCGTATCATTTAAATATCAGCTTTTAGTTAAGTGTCAATTCTTAAGCTCCCAAAAACATCAGGCAGGAAAAGGCTTTGCTAGGTAGAGATGTGACCCACAGATATCAGCAGGCCCGGCGTCTGCCAGAACCGGCCTAGGAACTCAGTCAGGATCCCATTCTTAATGTTATTTATCCAATCGCAGCGCAGGGGGGGCCCAACCAGCATCTAGACCCCACTGTGCAGCTCTAGTCACCCAGGGAGACAAGCCCTGTCCTGAAGAGCTCACAAAACAGCCCATTCTCCACATTTTATAGATGGGGAATTAGGGCAGAGACCCAGATCCTGAAATGCCTACTGAAAATCAGGGGGAGGTAGAAGCTGGGCCAGAGAGACACAGGACGATTTCTAAAAGCGTCTTAGTGACCTGGCCAAGCTCACACAGGCGCTATGTAGCAGATCCAGGAACTGAGCTCTGATCTCCCAGCCCTGTGCTTTAAACCTCACTGTGAGCTAGAAGAGACCATCGCGTAGTGGTTGGGGCATGCCCTGGGAACCAGGATACCTGGGTTTTACTCACACTCTATTGAGCGTTCAATCTTGGGCAAGTCCCTTTTTACTTATGTGCTTCTGTTTCCCTATCTAATGGGGGAAGCTCAAAAGGCTTAGCAGTGTTTTACACCCTCAACGCACTAAGTCAGAACGGTGCATTTCACACCCACTTGCACAGGTACAAATGACTACAGGGCAACAGAGAATCAGGCCTTTTGCATCTAGGCTCTTGGAAGACAAAGCTCCCACCACACCTTGTGTGTGTTTCTGCAAAGAAGACAATGAATGGAAATTACCCCCTTAATAATGGGTGAGAGCAGCTGCTACTGTGTGTTTATTTTGTTTAATGGAAGGCACTTATAAAAATATGTAGGTGCTAACATAAAAATAAGTTTTCAAACTTATTTAAAAGCTTCAAAACACCATTCCAAGTAACTGCATACAAGTTACCCACACACTATGCCTGCATAACACATGTATCAATGAATTCTTTAGATGGTAACTTGCCTCAACATCTACAAATTGTTCTGCTGACAGAGATCCCATAAGCTGAAGTTTTGATATTTGTTTCTTTCCTTCAAATTAAGCTGTGTTTTACTTGCTGCGTAAAGTACCTACGATTGGCTTTATTATCCTCCTGAAATCCCATGAGGGGTCATAAAAGTGATCAGTATTAAACACTCTGCATTCATTTAGATTTGGAAAGAGAGGGTCTCTCTGTTTGGTAAAGCTCTTAATATAGAGCAGCATTAATGCATAGATCAGCTATCGCTTTCACAGCCTGTGTGAGATCTTCCTTCCCTTTGAACTTAGTTGAGAATCTGGGGTTATTGTTGATATCTCTAAAATCCTGGTGCACTCGCTCATTTCAGCACATTTTGATCAATTACGTCCCTGTGTCTGTTTCAGAATGTCCAATCTTCACACAGTGTGGTAAAGAGTGTCCTCCTTTCTGTCTGACAACGGAACAAAAAAGTTCTTTACAAGTCAAATTTTCAGCACGACATGAGCGGGTATTTATGCAACGCACAGAGAATCCCACTTCCTAAAAGATCTTCAGGGCTTCACTGACGAAGATAAAACCCATGTGTGAAACTCTTGCAAAATCTTCCCCAGTCTCCTCACTCGGGCTCCTTGAACGTCATGATTAGTTCTCTCTGTTCTTTACTAATTGCCTGTACAAAAGAAGAAGAAAAAAACTGTGAAGTCTTTCTCCTCCACAAATCCCAGTGCTCAGGAAACAAATGCAGCCCTGACACAAAAAGGAGCATCCTTTCCACACTTGGAGACAGGACAATGTAACACTGTTGACTGCATGTGCAGAATACAGCTCATTCATTGTTCATATGCATCAACCTGGGCGCAGCATATCAAACAAGGCTCCATAAGGGGAAGGACTGCATGCACGCAAGTACCGCTCGGGGCAAAACATTTTGCTTATGAGCATAGATGTAGGACAAATCCCCACCCCACTGTGAATGCACACAAGTGAAGCTAAGCACTGGGGCTGACTTTTCCAGAGAGCTCAACAGCCACTGTAGCAGCACTTTGGAAAATCTGGTTTGAAGAGCAGGTGCAGAGGGAGCCTTGCTGAAAATTCTGCCCGTAGGGGTCTCTACAGTTGTACTTGACACTAGATATTTTCCACGTTTGTCTTGCCATTGCAGGGACAGTCTATGTCCCTGGCACATCTCATCTTCCTCGCTTTCTGCATGGCCTCACAGCTGTTACAAAAGAAGTTACATGAATAAGCCAAATCTCCTGGCTTTCCTGACTATTCATGTAAAAGGCGTGATTATACACTGGGACCTCACTGTGGGATGTAGGCAATTAACAGAATTATGCAATTAGCTGATATGCAATTAATCAGAGCATCAACAGATGCAACACAATGAAGATAGATTGGGGCCTCAAGATTTGTGCACATAAGCAAATTTTGCAGTTCTGTTGCAGAGAGGATTCTTGGAACTTTCCATCCAAGTGCAACCATTTTCTATTCAAACTGGTGAGACTGGAACACTTTTACTCAGTTTTCTTGATTTGGGAGCTGGCTGGAAGGAAGATTTTACCTGCCATGCTTGTTTGCGATTTTGTATCTGCTGCTGCAGCTCTGAGATTCTCTCCCGTCCGGCCAATACGGACTCTGCCAGCTTCCTGTTCTCCTCTTCCTTTTCTTTCAGGGCTTTACGCAGGTATGCCTGGTGCTTCAGCAGGTACGGCACCATGGCGCTATGAATGTCTTCCTCTGGGACCCCACTGGGGCGCCTGGAAATGACAGTGGTGGTGCTGTGAGGACTGGGATGCACCAAGTTTGCACGGGGCTACACTTAAGTGTTTTAACTGGAACATGTAATATTACAATCATTGATCAGGTCATCAAGTCCAACATCCTACCTTTGCTCCAGAGCAAGGCAAACCCACCTCATAATGGACCTGTCTCACTGTGCCATGACGTAGATGGGGGAAGGGGAGGAATCCTTCCTGACACTCATGCAATCAGATGATGCCCTGAAGCATGAGATTTGATTCACACACATCCCCATCCTCAGAAAGCTACAAATATTACTGTCCAAGAGTATCCAGCCTGTCTTTCAAAGACAACACGATGCAACTGCCAGCGCTTCCAGTGCTGAATGAGCTCCAAGGGCGACGTACCGCATGTGTTTTCAATGGATCAGGACACCCCAAGCAGTCAAGGTTTAGAGTAACATTCAGCATAAGAATTTACTTCCCCTCCAACTCCATGGACATGGTCAAGAATGTGTGATTCTGGCACAGACAGAACTCCAGCTAGACGATGGAGTCAGAGATTCAAATAGACTCAATTAAGAGGAAGGTGCAGTTTGGAAATCACGTTCCAGTTGGGACATTGTATAGTATGATTTAAAAATCCCTTTTGCCATTCAACTTTGGGTGAAATTCCCCCTGTCCAGAGAGCCATCCCAAGACCTGTGTACCTCTTTACATCCACGGGGCTTAAGTGCTGCACATGGGCCAATTTTATCTCTTTGAGGATCAAAGGAATTGGTTTCCAATAAACCCAGCAAGAGCATACTTCCAACTTGCCAAGCAAAGTTCTCCTTACCATGCAGGCTCTTCCCGATTCTTTGCTTCCTCCACAATTTTATCCATTGAGGTAAAGAGCGCCTCAAGATTCCCTTCTTCCTTTATCTCATGCACTTCCTCCTGCAGAGGAAAACCATTAGGGATTCAAGAACAATAACAAAATGGAAGCACAGTGTATAGACATCTCCCTGCTTTGCTAGTGCTAGCCCTTCCCATTGTGGGTGCAAAGACCTTCTCTGGAGCTCCTGCTGTCTGGAACAGCCTTCCTGTAACAGTCTGCCTCACCTACTCTCCATTTCCTTTCAGGTCTCGCCTGGAAGCTTCTTTCCACCCCACTCTACTGTCTTTCCTCATCCCCCTTTCTGCTGCTCTGTAACTGTACTTCTACTCTGCGGCAAGCTGTATTACATGTGAATGTATTATTTAATTCTTTCAGTATTTTAGGGCTTGAATTTAATTCCTTTCCCCCTGGAAAGCAGGAAGCTTTTCTGGGCCAGTGACATCAGCTTCTGCAGGATTCAAACTTTCATTTTTCTTTAAGTTCTATCCCCCATGGATGCACGGCTGTCCTTCAAAACAGGAAACAAGTACAACCTCTGCAGTGCTTCCTGAGTCTCTAGACAGATCCAGTGCATCCGCTGCAGCTCACAGCTTTCCCAAGAAGCAGACAAATGAAAATTGCCCGTTTTGTCAGTTTTCAGGGAAGCTATTCAGAACTCTGCAGGCACATGAAACTGACAAGGATCAGATCAATTTCACCCATCAGCACAGACAGGCACTGGAGTTATTCACAGGGGAAGACCCATAAAAATGGGAGACAGGGAAGGGTACATTAGTTGCAACCTTGCTTAGTAAATCAGGGAACAAATGATCATAGCACGTTGCACTGAAGCACACAGTTTTGCATTTACAGGAGTATCACCTACTAATTGGGACAAGAAACTGGGAGTCAGATCTGAGGTAAGTCACTTAGTTTGCTCTGTGCCTGGTCTGTAAAAGTGTACCCATGTGTTAAATGAGTACAGGATTGATATGAGGCTTAATTCAATAGTATTTGTAAAATGTTCTAAGACCTTTGGATGAAAAATGCTGCAATGTTCAAAGTAGTATTTTCTTTATACATCTTTGGGATGTTACAAACAAGTCTTCAATTCTCAGCTAAACATTTGCAGTTCAACTTTAAATGTAAAGAAGCTTGTTTTAATTTCTGAACCTGTTGGGTGCAAATGTATTTTTTGTTTAAAGCAGCCTAAATCATCAAAAGAAAGGAAAGGAGATATAGATATCAAAGGAAAGAGCTGTTTTTCTTCTTCTTACCCAAATGGAGGTTTGCAGTTGGGATATAAACTGATCGTAAATACTTCTTGTCATTTCAGGCTGGAGCTTGTAGAAGCGATGGTAGCAGTTTGCAAACCTCTGGTAACTGTGCAAAAGAAGAAAAAAAATGCAAACCAGATAAGTGACTGGAAATTAGTCACAAAACTGTAAAAGCCTGATCGAAGATTCACGTTTATGTCAGAAGAGAACGAAATGGAAGTAAAAAATATTCTGTAAAATTGTCCATAATTAACAAACAATATGCACAACTGATCCATGCATGTCCATATACTGGTTGACCCAACAGAAGAGCATCAAACTACAAAGGCTTCGTTTGTTCAAAAGAAAAGAAGAAAATCTCCATTCACAATCATCTGTAAAAGGCCATCTATAAAATCCCTCTGGAATCAGGAGGGTTACAGTGGTATAGCTGAAGGCAGAATTTGGCTAAACGAGACAGGTTTTCCTTCACCACCCCTTCAAGCTGCATTGCAATGGCATGGCAATGCATGGCAGTTGCAATCCGGAAAGCACTTTGGAATCCTTTGGCATATTAGGAGATACAGGAAAACTAGTTCTTACTGCAGTAAGCTACAGACATGACAGAACAGATGACCCCATGAATGACTAAGTATGCAGAAAGACTGCCTCTCTGAAGGGAAGCTGTGGCCCTCTCTGGCATCTGCACTTAACACTGAACCTGCAGCCAGTAAGGGTGTGGGAAGGAATTGCTGGGTGAGCAGCTGGGTCCATGGCAGGACCTTGTAGGAGGGCAAGGGAAGCAGGACGGAGCCGCAGGTGTTCGTCTGCACCTACTGCCAACCCCTGCGGCTGGGAGGGATGGCTCTCGATGAGCAGGGAGTGCTTCTGGCTCACGCGTTAAGGAGGTGGCAGGGACAGAACGAAACAGGTGCTCGCTTCGCTGGGCCTTAGGACCTAGAGCAGCCCCTGAGCCTCGAGGCGGCCGCGGTCCATGATCCCGGGCGCCCCCCGATTTACATTGGCGGCACCCGCAGGCCGGCAGGGATCGCAAGGGCTGAGCCCCCCGCACCATTCCTGTCTGAAATCAGCAGGGAAACAAATACGCTGAGCAGAGGTCGGGGACAGGGCCCGGGGGCGGGGCAGGGGTCCCCACCTTACTGCCTGCAGGGAGATGGGGGGGGCTGGGCAGGGGGCAAACCCCCTAGGCAGGGCAGGGCGCTGTCCAGCAGGGGGCGCTCACAGCACCCAGGCCGGCGTGAGCAAGAGTATGGCCAACTGCGGGCACGGCCCCTCATCTCGCGAGATTCCCTCCCCCAGATCTCGCGAGACTTCCCCCCTTCTCGCGAGACCTCCCGCCTCAATTCTCGCGAGATGTTGTCGCCTCCCCCCCCTCACCTGCCGGCGGCCACCAGCTTCTCCAGGAAGGCGCGCACCACCGTGTCGAAGAGCTGCCCGCGGCCCGGCTCTTCCTCTTGGGCCGGCGGGGAAGAGGAGCCGCCGGCCCCGCCGGCCCCGCACCCCTCACCCGCCGCCTCGCTGCCCGCCGCCGCCATCTTAGCCTCCAACCGCCAAAACCAACCGCCTCACGCGCGCGCATGGTCCCGCCCCCCGCGCCTGCCCATTGGCTGAAACGGCCGCTCGGCTCCTATTGGTGGAGGCTGGTGTCAATCGAACGAGCGGGCCACGCCCACGCCCTGGAATGTTGGCAGCAGGTGAGCGCACGTGGGCCCCTTTGTCCCTTGGCTGGGGTTGCTGGGGCCCTTCCTGGCAGAGCTACACCCCCCATGGCATGGGGACAGGGCAGGAGTCCCCCCCCCCATCCTGGCTCTGCTCCAGCTCTCGCTTTTGTCCATGTCAAGCCCCGCCTCCTGCCCCCAGCTGGGTTTCTCCAAGCCCAGGGCTCAAAAACCCGCCTGCAGAGAGTCATGGACAGTTTCCACCCTCAGGAGCCTGGAGCAAAGCTGGCCTGGCCTGGCCCCTGCAGCCCTGGAAACCATGACAAAAAACCAACCCTTGGAAAGCTCCTTGCGGCGGGAAGCATCCGTGTGTGCTGCAGCTAGGACTACTGGGTAGTTAAGTCCAAGGGTTTAAAAGTAACCTCAGTGTGTAGGGGTTTAACTGAAGAGTTTTGAACACAGGGGGTTGGTAATACTAGGAAAGTTAGTCCGGCTCGGTGAGCCAGTTTCCCTTCTCTGCGCTATAAGAATACCCATCTTAAGGACACAGGTGATTGGATTCACATTTGTAAAGCACTTTGCAAGAAGTTTATCCTTTTCTGCACTGCCCTGGGAGAGCAATTCCTGGCTAGATAGTGAGAGTAGGGGAAATACTATTACAAATACACTATTATACAAGCAAACCAAGGTGCTGTCATAAAAACCTGGAAACAATGATAAAAGTAGCCAAGCTTCCTTCATGTAAGCTTTCAGTGGGAAGAATATAGTTACAGTTAGTGATGGTGTTGCAAGAAGGTCCTGGAAATGAGGGGGGTTTGTCACAGACCTAACAATGAAAGCTTTTGACCATTGGGTTCCAACCTTTTTGGCTTGAGGGCCACAAATATGTTCACACCCCTGAAGGGCCACAAATCTCCACCAGCAGCCCCCAGTGGCCCACTGCAGCCAGAGGTGAGATCAGTGACAAGGATCTCCCATCCAGCCAGCTGCAGTTTTAGCAGGGAAGCCCTGCCCTGCCCTCCCCACCTGGGTCTCTAGGCCGCAGCTCCCTTCTGCAGCCAGGGGGACAAGAGATCAGTGCTCCCCTCCCTCTGGCTGCAGCAGGGACCCAGCAACTAGAGACCCAGGTGGAGCGCCTTGTCATGCTCCCTCCTACAGCCAAGGGGAGGGGAACACTGATCTCTCCTCCCCCTTGCTGCAGCAAAGAGCCTGCACTGACAAGCTCTGTCTGGATACTTAGGCAGCTGCTCCCTTCTGCACCCAGAGGGAGGGAAGCCATTGGGCACTCTGAAAGACCCTGTGGGTTGGGAACCACTGCTCTAGACTGTAAAAATGGAAACATTTTATTCACGTTTTTAATTCTGTAACACCACCATCCAGTCTTTCCCTCCCATCTCAACGCATACCAGATATAGTTCTTCTCTAACATGTCCTGTGGGACTTTGCCCGCCCTTCCTCACACACTCCCTGGCCCCTTACACTTCATTCATACTTTCATGTACCTAACACTAGCTTCCTCTGACTTCACAAGAGCTCAGCCCGAAGGGTACAGAGCCTTCTCCTTTGCATTTCCTGTCATCAAGAGCAACGTCCCTGCATTATTAGTCTGGCACCACCACTTAGGAGGTCTCCACATCCATTGGGAGCTCTTTGGGACAGGGGCCTGTCATTTATAATATGGTTTGTACAGTGCCTAGCACAATGGGGTCCTATCTGGTTGAGGCCTTTAGGTGCTACTGATGTTTTTAACAGACTCCCTAAGCCTGCACCCACTTACATAAGTGTAACTCAGGTATCTCTCCATTGCAGTCAATGGAATTAACAGTTTCACACTGGTGTAAACTGAAGAGAATCAGGCTGCATTTCATTTATAAGTTTCGCTTTGACTTATTCCACCTTAGATATTACAGGAAGAAATTTAACTGTAAAAGATTGGGGCTGCAATTAATAAGGTGTTACACAAAACAGACTACTGTATCAGAGGGTAGAAAAAAATCAAGTTACCTTGCAAACATTGTAAAATGTACATTACCAAACCAAGACAGATCAAATAAATAATAAAAATTTTAATTACACAGACATATTACAGTGCAACAGTGAAACCTGTTAAACATACACAATACATTCAACCCAGCATCAGATTTTAGACCAGGCACTGAGTTGTATCACTCTGTACTCCCATCGCGACAGATGTAGGCAGTCAAATTCCAACATCATGGTTTAAAGATCTTTTGTATTGCGTTGGGACACTGCTTTATTCCAGCCCAACAGTTACTCCAATACAATGGAAGCCCTACAATGTGCCATTCTCAGATTTCTCTTCTTGCACACTGGCATGGGGATATAGGAAAGTTCAGATCACATCACCATATTTAATGAAAATAAGACTGGGCCTAAGAGAGTGGTAAAACTTCAAAATACTCAATTATCTAGAGGAGTTTTCACTGAGGATAAAGACATGCCTGGATTTCATCAGGAAACACTTATAACCACTCATCAATGTACTGGGAGGATGGTCATATATTGTACATAAAAACCAGCAGCACATCAGAAAGGCTGGGGGTACCACAAGAATAAATTGACAATATCATAACAGATGAGCAAAATTCCATGGACATACCGTACTACCACAAATTGCCATATCAGAGATTAACAGTTACTTCACAGCTGATAAATGCCCTTGAGCAGAAAAACTAACCCAAATGAATATAACCATAATGGGTTTGAAATGCTTTATCTGCCAGAAAAGATGATACTTTTCTCATGATCAATGATCAATTAAATCTGAACTATGTGGGGGAAGAGGAATAATCGAAACTGGCTGGAGATGCCAGATTCCTGCAGAAAAACAGAAGGAAAACAGATTGCCTACATTTTTCTGCAGGAAAAAAACTGCACTTCTTGTAAAAATTAAATTCAGACTAGCTAAAGTGCACATCAATACAAAGGGACACAACTGGCTATCTAGTCAATTTTAGAAGGGAGTGCAGTCAGTTTCAGGTACTATACATGCTTTAGTCTGTTGTTCCAATATTTTTAGCTTTGCACTGTATTTAAATTTGATACTTTGCATATAATCATTTTCACTGTTCAACACGGTCTCAGCGAGAATCTCTGTTGCTGTGCAAAGACATTTTTTAAAAATAGGAAAATGTTTTGAAATCACAAAAATGGTCAGGGGGACCCACAGGCCAATGTAGAATTGAGCCTACTTTCAAATTCTTTTGAAGTTGACTAGGTTTCTTAACTTGGACAGTGCCCCTTATATATATGAAACATAAAAATTATGAGATATATAAGCATATATACTATATATGAGATATATAAACTCATTAAGATAGCGTCCCCCACATCACACCCACAAAGCTACTTACTCTCTCACCTGCTAGGAATTGTCAGATATTGATGTTTAAAACAAAGAATCCTTATACGACCAACGTCCCATTTCCTTCTACAGATCAAGACATGGATACTGTGCAAATGAACAACCCAAACAGAACCGTGTCAAAAGACAAGATTATACCCTTCCCTGAAGAACCAGCTATTATGGAGTGAGCAGATTTGAAACACAAACATCTTTCAGCCAGAACCAAAAAAAATATATATAAAAAAGAGCAGTTTGTTGAATATGCTTTGAGTCAGTTTGTCACACTGGCTCAAGTGTGAAATAGCTCATTTGAAGAACCCAGTTCTTAACTTGCAGAAGCACTTAGTGGCATTACCAGCCTCTGTGCGCTGTTTGAAGACAACTATTTTATTTTTAAATAACTGGATTGCATTACATTTAAATTGCCAAATTCTTCCCTCGAATGCCCATGAATCATTCCCACAGACATCAGGGACAGCCACCTGTATGGACTTCAGAGAGGAGATTCTGCCATTTGGTCAGTGCTTTTTAACTCATTGAGGATCAATTTCTGGCAGCTGTAGCACCGTGTCTGCTCTGCATGAGAGGATTTATTTCAGGTCCCTCAATTCAGTTAAAACTATGATAGTTAAAAAGAGCAACATGACGCCAGAGTATTTGAAAGAGATACCAAAGAATTTGAATAGAATTTGAAATAGATACGTAAGGTACATGCCTGAATTAAGAAACCGGTTTTCAAATGAAAGAGGGTTAATTTATTATGGGATACAATTTCAATTTACTTGCCAGTGTTCCAGCTCAGCACACTGTATTAGGACTACAGTCGTGTGCTATATCTGACCTCTCAACTGCATAACCATTTAGGATGTTGCAGATGTAAAATGTAGAGAACACACACAAAGCAGCGTGTTCCTCCTCCAGCAGGGGCAGGAACAGAAACTCATGATCCCAGGTCATTTGAACAAAACCACCTCCACATTTACTGGTTTAGGACCCTATTTTTTCTCTAAAGGTTCATCTGGTTCGATTCTTAATGTGGATATTTTCCTCTTTCCCCATCCTTCCTTTGAAGGGAACAAGATTCTGTGCCAGATTATGGACCATAGTGTGTTGAAGAAGGTAGTTCTACAAACCTTACATTTGTGCACATGGGTCAGAGAAGAGTCATGATCAGATATTGGCTGTATCAGCTGGTCACCTGCTGGCCTTCTTGGCTCTATATTGTTCCTGATATAACACCCATCCCCATGGTGTGATGACACATCATGCATGTCAAGTTTATCCTCGTAACACCCCATGTGAAGAGTACTATTTTCTACACTTTATAGAAGGGGAACTGGTGCACAGTGATTGAGCAATTTGCCCAGTGTCACACAGGGAGTCTGGGCTTTAATGATGAGCCTCTAGGCTGACTGAGCTCACTGCATCCGCGGTGGAAACGGGAGCGCCTTAAGTCTGTGCATAGGCTAAACAGCACATCTGGGGCGCAGGGGATGCCCATGCTCTACTGAGGGCTAGAAGACAGGTAGACAGCTGAACAAGAGATGGGCGGCTGTACTACAACAGGGTCAGCACCAAGGCCAGGCCAAAAATTCATCATTAAGGTAGCGAGATGGACAAAAACAAGCCACTAAGTATCAGTCTCAGGTACTCATACCAGTTATTTGGAAATAATAGGCTATCTGCTTGATCTTACTGACCTCCTCACCCTCTCTGACTAGCTAGGAAAAGCCAGGCTTGGGGGACAGATTCTGTTCTCAATCACAGATGCAAAATTGGGGTATCATGACTAAGCACCACATCGAACCCACTGACTACAGGCTGTTGGTGCCCGACTTGATTTGGAGCCTCAGTTCGGTAAGAGACAAGCCATAGTCTGGAACAAGCTTTTCTCTACAGCAAAAATGGATGAAAACCCCACCTCCATCTCTCCCCCAGACATTGGATTTTGACCTATTTTGTAGTTATGAGACATTAACTCGGTAGTTGATACATCCACACCTATATGGTACGCATGCACTGGATGGAAAGGCACTGAATAACCAGTCAGACCCTCAATAAAGCATCCTTTCCTCCCCCCCCATCCTGAAATAAAAAACACAATAATTAAAAAAAAAGATGATTAAAACCTGGATTAAAAGCCATAATTGCATTAGCTCAAATGTTACTTAACTCTCATAAGCATCAGAAGCACCAACTCCGACATTTGGAAGTGTGAAGAAGTGAAATTTTCCAAGAATATACAAAAATTATGTACAGATCTGTTCAGAAAGTTGTAAGCAAGGTCTTAAAAACTGATCTAGGTATTTGTTACTCTCTTCCCACATTTTCTAAAAATAAAAAAAGGATGTTTGAGACAAATTTTCCTATATACACATATATAATATATCTTTCCACGCCCCTCGATACCTCTACAATTAGCAGACTTTCCACCAGGAGGCCCTGCGAGAGTTTGTATGGTCCCCCCATGTGGAAATTTGGCAAAATTAAAAGATTAAAATCCATTTCAAGAATAAATTTTTTCTGCACTTAAACCAATAATCTTTAATTTAAAAAGAGATCAGGAAATTGTCAGGTTTCACTCACACACCTGGTCATTCTTGAATGAATTGCCACCGTCAAAAGCTTTGCCATAGGCTTTTTGTTTCCACTCCCCCCCAATGGATTGCAGCAGAATGTTGTGTTGCAACCAGATCTGAGGAGGTGAATGCAGCTGCTCTTGATTCTGTCCTCTGTGGGGAAACTACCCAATCCTGTAACCAAGGGAGACCAAGGAGATCCCCAGTTGTGTCTCAGTGAGCTTTCAACCATCGCCACGGTCTGAATCCATAGGGTTTAGAAGAAGCTCTCTCTCTCTCACTGTCTGCTACCAGTGTCTAGAGTCCACAAGCTCTGGTCGAAGGCTCAACTTCTTCAGAGTTTCATACCCCACCACTATGACAATAGTAGAAGGGGTGGCTGATATGATGCGAGCGGAGAGGCCTTTAGTGAGACCCCAGGGACCTTCCTCTGCCATTAGTTGCTTGAAAGTGAGAATGATGGAGCTCTTGCCTTCTACCTGCAAAGCCAAGAGTGAAACTGTTAGAAGAGGCAATTGCTCAGAGAGGCAGCTTCAACATGCAGCTTGGGCAACAGCAGATGAAACAAATGCATCTGCAATACAACTGGAGGGGGAACCGTAGGAACTAGAGCACCAGATCAGATTAGAAGTCCCTCTAGTCCAGTGTCCTTGCTCTGACAGTGACCAAAACCAGCTACTTCAGAGGAAGATGCAAGAAACCTCAAAGAGGGTTGTAACTGGGACTCCAAAAACCACAGTCAGCCCCTGCCTCAGTTTCCCCACTCCAGTGTAAGCTGGAGGGCATCTCCTCAATGTGTCACTGAAGCTCCCACCAGCGTCAGTATTTCAGTCCCTTTTCCAAATAAAGCATTTACGCAAACACACACACTTCATCGTCACACAGCTGCCTATAGAGAGGGATCCTGAGTCAGGTCTGTCCCCTAGCTGGTGTGGCAAGCCCCCTTCCAAGTCCTTTCCCTAGCCCAGGATCTCCTGTAGGAGCCTCACTGCAGCTCCCCCAACCCAGTTGCTGGGACTTTCATCTCATCACTTGAAGGCAACTGATAAGTCACAGGCACGGCTAAACCCAATTCCCTTAAAAGACCAGCCCACCCTGTGACAAGGCAATTATGGAACCACCTGCCCATAGTGGAATTTAAGCACTTGCATTATTTTATATTTGCTCCATCACCCTCTGCATTTACATTAGAGACCCCACAAGCTGGGATTTTGTCTTGGGACACAATTTCACTTGCTGCTGGGCGCTGCCCTCAGCCCCACAAGTGGCTACCTTTCAGCAGTGCTGCATGTGTATAATTTGGGGATAAAAGCATGCGATGCAGGTGCAAGATATGTTACTCTGACAGGCTCCCACTGCTCACTGCACAGCAGCTCTTTACATACCGATGCTGTTACAATGTGGAGAGCAGAGACAGGAGATCAGGTGAAGAAGTGTAGAGGAAAAGCAAAATAGGAGCTTTGATCAACAAGAACAGAGTTTCAGAGGAGCAACATAGGACTGAAATCAGGTGGGTACTTTTGTGCTCATCAGGTCAGGAAACAAACCAAACAAAAGACGTGAAATATGCTGGGATTGAATGTAAACGCTAGCAGTGTTCTAGCATGGATTCCATGACCACTGTAGATAGGGATCTTCCCCCTGAGAACAGCACTACAGATTCCCTTAGAAGTCAGTTCATAGCAAGGCCACATGAAATTTACACAATACCATTTCTCTGTTCACACCAATCAGGGAACGCTGTGACCACCAACAGTCTCACAACATGGCTGTGGCCAGCAAGGTTCTAGCTCCACTCTGGACAGGCCTTTAATGACACTAGATCAGGGGAAGAACAAAGGGGTATTCTCCCATTTTAAAGACAAGGAGAGTGAGGCTCAGGGGTTTTCAAGACCCAGTATGCAACAACCCATCAGTGCTCCAAGAAATAAATGCTACAAGCCACTGAGAAGAGAGAGAAAGTGCCTTGCTCACAGCTGAGCAGACCAGCAGCAGAGCTGGGACAGAACTTATGCTCTGTGACTCCCAGGCCTGTCCTCTGACTGCTAGACCACGCTAAGCTCTCACCTGCACGCGAGCCCTGATGACATCCATGGGGTTAGTGAGAGTGGAAGCCGTTGCAGCAGCTAGTGGCCCAGCTATAGCTTGGAGGAGAAGGTGTGGACAGTCTTTAGGTGTCAGGCGAGAGAGCTGTTCTGGGAACAGAACAGAGAGTAAAGTTAAAGACACAAATGCATATACTCAGGTGTTCTGTACTTCCTGCCAGCCAAAACTCCCAGCACTCACCCATACCAACTTCATGGAGTAGGATCCATGTTTTACAGACAGGAAAACTTATTACATACGTATACACGGCTCCATTCCTCGTTATGTCTCTAGGACTAGCTTGTTTGCTGCAATATAAAGAAACTACGTTATCTGCAAAGATTCATATTGAACTGACTTCTTCATAGGCCATTTAAGTCTCCAGAAGGGTACTACCTAGTGAATTGTAACACTGCTTTTTGCAACATCCCTCCATGCAGAGGATGGCACGTTCTCTAAAAAAGAGATTACCAAGTTGTTGCTTCCATAGCTTTCTTCATTCTGCTTTTACTTTTAAATACATTAAGTAACAACATGGGTAGTTTTTAAACACACACAGCAATTTGAGGGAAGAGTCCATTTATCATAGGACCATAGAAACGTAGGGCTGGAAGGGACCTTGAGAGGTCATCAAGTCCCACCCACAGCACTGAAAGAGGACCACATAAACCTAGACTATCTCTGACAGGTGTTTATCCAACCTCTCCTTAAAAACCTCCAATGATGGGGATTCCACCACCTCTCTTGGAAGTCTCTTCAAGAACTTAACTGCCCTTATAGTTAGAAAGTTTTTCCTGATATCTAACCTAAATCTCCCTTGCTGCATATTTAGCCCATTACTTCTCATCCTACCATCAGTGGGCATGGAAAACAATTGATCACCATCCTCTTTATAACAGCCTTTAACATTTTTGAAGACTTATGAGGCTCCCCCCCACTCCACCACCATCCCAGTCTTCTTTTCTCAAGACTAAAAATACCTAGGTTTCTTTTTTAGGTTTTCTAAACTTTTCAATAATTTTTGTTCCTCTCCTCTGGACTCTAATTTGTCCACATCTTACCTGTGTGGTGCCCAGAACTGGACACAGTACTTCAGCTGAGGCCTCATCAGTGCTGAGTAGTATAGGACAATTACCTCCCGTCTCTTACATATGACACTCCTGTTAATACACTCCAGAACGATACTAGCCTTTTATGCAATTGCATCACACTGTTGACTCATTCAGTTTATTATCCACTCTAACCCCCAGATCCTTTTCAGCAGTACTAGCCAGTTATTTCCCATTCGCTTCAGAAGGAGAGAATGAAGCTTACCTTAACTGTGACTATTCTATGCCCTCCAGCCCTTTTTTTAAAAACAAAACACAATTTCAGCACCTAAACACCATGAACATTTTAGTGTCCAACACTGTGCTGTGTGTGTCTAGCAGCAGCTGGCTGAAACAGGGCAGAGCAGATTTCAAGGGCACGGATAGCAGCTACCGGAAAGCTCAAACCAGAACAGTGTCCCAAGAGCTGGAGAAATAAAAGCTGCAGCATTAATGGCAATGTGCCGATTGTAACCAGTGAGTGGTTCAAGACCCATGTACTAGGGCAATTCTCCGCATCACTAATAGGTAAAGCTCTGCACATCCGCAGATATTCCCGGACCATTTTTTGTGGATGGTGGATTGGATGTGGATCTTAGACAGGGAAGGAGATTGGGGGTAGGGGCTCACCCTGCTGGCCACCGATCAGTGTGGATGAGTGCAGGTGCGGATGACCTAGAAGACAGAGACTGCAGATGGTGGGTCGGATGTCAGTTGATTCTGGTGATGTGCATTGGATGGGGATCCACATTTTTGAATCTGTGCAGGCTGTACTAATAGGACCTGCCAGGAGTGAGCTGGACAACGGAGATGCATGTATTTTTAATGTGGCAAATCCCGAGAATCACTGAACTGCACTGTGTTGAAATCCGAACCTGCTACAGTCAATTTAATGCAATAATCACTACCAACAAATCCCCCTTCCATTAACACTGCACCAAACAGCAAGTGGGGGACAAAGATCTCAACTGAGCTAGCAACTTTACTGTTTGGTAAAAGGCCGAACATCACCTGTATTGCACAAATTACCTCAGTTCAGAGGCACACTGCACAGGACCAACGATCTCCTGGAAGGTAACGCTTCCTTATGTAACACTAGGCTTGGCACTAGGTTTAAAGACCTATTGAACACAGGCACATCTTGTTGAGATGCACAACCACAGCTGAACTTGCTCGTAGCTCTATTTTCTGGCTCTGCTAAGGGATTTCACACCCTACAAGTCTTTTCACAGCCTAAAGGAACCCAGATTCCACACTTGGGAAAGCACTAGTCACACAAACGCAGCAGTTTTAATTTTCAGAACGTTACATGATCAGCCCCTCCGCACACTGGTGTGAGATGCAAGTATCACCCACAAATAACTGATGGTGATGTCATGGCAGATGTGCCAAATGAAAAACCCAAGGCCACACAGTGTGCAAAATCTGGGATTAATACATTCCTGGCTCCCAGACCAGTTTAGACCATGCCACTCCCTTGCCAGAGCTGGGGTTTATCTATTCTTCACACTCCGATTGCAGAATGTGATCGAATGGGATAAGCCACCTGATCCAAGAGATGTTGGCTGCTCAATGCTCCAGTGGACGGTAATGCCTCTCCTGACCTCCTCTCTGCCACATGCCTTGTGGGAAACACCTTTCCACCCCCTCCTCAGTTCAAGTGCATGAGTGTGAATCGTTGTGGCTGGGTCTCTGATCTCATGCAACTTTGCTCTGAGATATTTATGAAAAATCCATGCCCAAACAAGGGTGAATTGACCCTAGGAAGGCTGCCTTCCCATGCTGAGGGTTCAGTGGTGAACCCAGCGCCCCAAACCCCACTGACAATTGCTGCCGCTTGCCTCTTATTAATCTCACAGTGCAACGCACGCATGCCATGGGACGGTGGAGAGTAATGCCAGCGCCCACCACACTATTTCCTGTGTTCGTCGGACCTCAGTAGCAGTGAGTGACATGCAATTTATTTTTCTTAACGTGTGTTCACTTACAAAATTAGCTTGGGAAATGAATAGACTGAATCCTACATTAGTCATTTTGTAATTACACGTAAAAAAATTAGTTTACTGAAAAATACTCAGCGTTGGCATCTCTGCACATATCTCTCAAGGTGTCAAATAGCTGCCCGGCCCAAGCCATCATGGACGTCTCCGTGTTTCACCTACCTGCATAGAAGTGATAGAAGGGCCACCACACCGCACTGTTGGGAATATAGGTGAGCAGAGAGGCCACGTAACCCCTGTAGAAGCCTCTCAGTCCGTCGGCCTTGAAGATCTGTACAATCATGTCCTTGGTCTGGCCAAAGACCACAGCACGTTTGCAGTCTTGGTATTGGACTTTGAACCTGCCCATGCTCTCACCTTCGCGTTGCATCATGAGGTGCTGGGAGACGACATCTATAGGCACTGTGATGCTCTGCGCTACCAGGGAGGCTGAGCCACCAGCCACCAGCGACTTGACGACATTGTTGTTGTTGTACTTGGACACGTACTTGCGGGTGAGCTCGTAGGTGGTCACATAACACTGGCCTGAAATCAGGGTGAAGGTGTTGACCAAGAAGCCCCGGTAAAGCCCAGCTGCCCCTTCTGCCCGCAAGATCTTCACAAAGGCATCAAAGGTCCCGTTGTAGAGGCTCTTGCCTTTCTGTACTTGCAGCCGCGTTCGGATGAGCGTGAAGGGGTAAACGCTCACCCGGATCATCATGGTCATGCAGACTCCAAACACGTAGAACTTCTTCTTGTCCAGATGCTCCCACTCGATGATCGGGATGTTGCGTTTGTCCTCCATAATTCCCTGGAATGGAGGGGAAGAAAAGCTAGTGACCACCAGATAATCAGCTCCTTTGGACAGTGGAGAGGAGTAAGAGACTTTTTGGATTATGCCTCCCTTCTCTGTTGGGCTCAGCCCTGTAGTAACCTTCCCGCCAGCCAAGGGCTGGACTAAGCCCACTTTAGAACTAGTCGTTCTTATGTTGGTGGGGACTGAGTGAAACAAGTGGCCTAGCTTTTTGGGCATTCAGAACACAAACTCTGACCTAAGTTAGGTCGACGTACAGCCACTGCAATAATTATTGCCGTTTTTCACGTCCATTCTGCCCTCTCCAGCGGTGGCGCATGTCATCACCAGGCGCACTTTCGTTAATTTAACTGACAGTACGGGGCATTGTGGGGTAAACGCAGTGCTCTCAGTACATCACCTGTTGCTGCCTTTGACAACCCGAGCCGTCAGTCCCACAGGGCAAGCAACCGTGTCTATACTTCTTAAGTTGTGCCCCCCCACTCTTAATGTAATTTGTCCGTCATCATCGCCACCCCCTCACCCCCCCGAGCCATGGCCAAGAGTGGGCCCCTGGCTGGGGGGGCACTCCCATCCCGACCCCAGTGGACACTGGCCTGGGCCCGACCGCTCCCCCCCCCCAAACATTCCTCCACGCTCCTCCATGGGAGGCACACCAATTTGAGGACCACTGGTCTACATGGACACTGCAGAGACTGAACTACATTGACCTAAGCACTACGCCTCTTGCGAAGGTGGAGTTATTAGGTCGGTGAGGCGGGCAACTTACAACTTACATTGTAGTGTAGACGCTTAGAGTTATGTCGACAGAAGCTGCCTTATGTCGACCTAACTCTATAGCATACACCAGACCTCAGTTAGTTTCAAAGGCAATATGTGTTTTGAGAAATGTTTTTTTTTTATGTACCCAGTGCATTTAAGGCAGTCTGATTTAAAAAAAATTAAAATGTTGGTTTTGTGCATTTTTAATGAATTTGAATTTCCAAATAGAGCTTGACTCATATTCATGTAAAAAAATTAATCTTGTAAGAAAAGCATCATTCGCCATTTTTTAATGTAATAAAAATGTAAAAATTAAGAATTTTAACAAGTGCATGTTAAGCTATACAGTTGCTTAAATAAAGGTGCATGGGCATGGTGTATCCTCCTTGTTAGCAAAAAGCAGCACCAAATTTAGTGCAAAGGGCATTTTTAGCTGCAAATCAATATGTTTTAATGATTACCAGCCCATGAAAATCAACCTGTATTTAGGAAAATAACTAAAAAATACAAATGGCAAACAAGACTTAAATCAAGGTTTCCCACTTGTAGATTTAAATCATGATTAAAATCCACCCTGCTCTCCAGAGTAAGAGAGAACCTAATCATAGGGAGTACCCCTCACTTCTGGATATCCTAAGTTTAGTTTCCTTTGGAGTGGCATGGCTATGACCCAACTGATAGGACACCGGCTGGGAGGAAACCCACATTCTATTCAAGCTGTGCTATGGCATATTGAAATCTTCGGTATCTCATCACACCCCTCCGTGCCTCAGTTCCCCTTCCCCCTGTAAAATAATGCTTACTGACTTTCGTGAGCTGCTTTGAGATTTCTGGATGAGTATTAAATATTACCTCTTATCAAACCTGCAGAGCAGGAAAATTATTTGGCAACCACGGCAGTTTCTCTCCTGTCATTCTGAGTTCATTGGTACGTCTGGCCTCTAGGATTTTGTTCTTCGGTCCTACAAGTAAAGAGTGATATGTTCTGAAATCGCTAAGCAAGATCTTAGATTCATTGCATGAATCACAGCTGTGTTTTCCCTCCCCCCTACCGATTGTACCCAGCTGAATGGAAATGCAAGTCAAGGGGTGAAGGACAGGGATTAAAAGGAGGAGGACATGAGAGCACAGATATAAACAAGCACAGAATAGAGCCTCTAAGGGGAAGACAAAGAACCTGAAAAGAAAGTTAGTAAAGAATATGGTTCAAGGAGCCCTCAGCCAAGGAGTTGCAGTTGTGCTTTACGGCTACGGTGAGCAAAGTTCATCAATCAGTTTTGTTACTAGATAATCTTCTCTGGAGCAAAGATCCTGAAATACCCATCATACCTCTAGCTATGGCAGCACTTGCAGGGTCAGGGAGGCTAGAGATTGGGAGCTGATTTTCAGTACAACACAATGACTCCTTGGGACCGCATGGACACTCACGCCAGACCATACTGATCTCCAGCAGCAGGACACAGTAAGAAGCTACTCACAATTAGATTTTTCCCTTTCACCCAGCCAACCTTATTCTACCCAGGTCTCCTCGTCTAACAACCCATCCTCTGAGCTCTGCTGAATTGCCCACCATGCCATAAGACAATGAGTGCCAGCCTTTGTGGGGATGTGTTTCTCTGGGATAAGATTCTGAGCTGTTCCTCCCACCCTGAACTGAACTGTTGTGTTCTGACCTGCCACAAAGCTTGAACTGATGGTTTGGAGCAGGCCTAGCTCCACCCACAGGAGAAAGGCAGGAAGGGCACCCCAGGACAAAGTACAGAGGCGCTCTGCTGAGCTAAGAGGGGAATGCTAGAGCACAAGTCTGGGTGGTTGGGAACCCCTCCTGCTGTCATCAGCATCCCCACATGATAGATCCAGACTGCTCCCCCATACCTGGGGCAGTACCAGGTGGTAGCATCAGGGGGGAATTTATTACAGGAAAGGATTCTGGCCTTTATGCACTTGATCATTCAAGAACACCAGCTGTAAGTTGCCATTTCCTGGGGCGGTGCTTCAGGGATGATAAAGTGCTCACCACTCCACACCAGGACCCTGAACTGATTTGGGGCTCCATAAACCAAAGGAAAGCTCATGATCTGCACAAGAGATCAGAAGAGCAGCCAATAGGTCCCCCAGATTTATCACTAGGAAGTCTGTTTACTTTCTCAAGCAAAGCCATGGAAGGCAGCAAGTGGAGCTTCCAGCTGGTTCCCTTATTCAGTTTCCGTCTATCAGCAGAAACAGATGGTATTTGATTTTCATGCAATTCCTGTAAACTGAAAACAACCCCTCTCAAAATCAGCGCTCAAGAGGTGGGAAAGGTACAATGCACAGGCTGCAATTCTCAGTGAAGTGTGCTCCTGAAACGCATATAAATGAAATTGACAGAGAGCCATCGCAGCTCAGGTGATTTAGTGATTGCACCCCCCCCCACACGACACAACCTCTGCTATGGTATCCCCCATGCCCTTGAATCTGAAGGCTCTAAAGCATCATGCTAAGGTTAGCTACAGAGCTCTCCGAAGTTGTGGATGCTCTTCTTTCACTCTAAAGAGGTGCCTGGTGGTAAGCCTGCCTCATGAAAAGTGTGTTTATACACATTCATAAATTTTACAGGTAAACAAAAATACCCATCAGAGAACATCCTGATTATGTAATACAAAGGCCAGAGCCATTCAGCTGCCTTAGACATAACCTGCCCTACTTGCTTCAAAGGGCTTGTCTACACTTGAAAGTTATTTAAGATTAAGGTAGGGTGTGAAATTAAAGAGCAATAGCTCCCTGTGTGGACACACTTATTATAGAATAGACAGAATTAAACAGTTTTGTTTAACCCACTTCGAAAGCAATAGCTATTCTGGTCAATTTCTCCATGTAGACAATCCCTAAACATACAGATCAAGACTGAAGTAATAAAGCCAGTGACTGCAGAGACCCTATGTTTGCAACCTACCAGGAAACCGAAAGGAGGTCAGGTGAAATATTGGAGTAACTCTCGGTAAAATTACCTGATTCTCAGGTATGTGAAGGCCTCTTGACACAGCTCTGGCAGTGAAGGGGTGCATTAAAGTGGGTGTAACTGTAATTCATACCTACTTTAAAGCCATTTTACAATGTCAGATTGACAAAAAGAGGCCTTGGTGTAAATAAGAAACAGGCCCCAAATTTCAGGCTCCATCAATAAAGGTCAAGAAATCAGGAGTATAAAAAATTACCTTGATAAAGCAATTTACATAACTGCTTATTCCCTTGGAAGGAAATGGAGGATTTTAAAGTGATTAAATCCCGTAAGTCCTTAGTAAACAAACATTTAATTTTTTTTTTTTAAACATCAGCCAACAAAATGTTTACAGAACATCAGGAAACATTGTGACAGACTGGTCACAGCTCTACTGATGCTCAGTGGGATTGAAAATACCAGAAGGTATTTGGAAAATAACAGTCTCACTGTTACTGACTCTGCTACCGCCAAGAGAAAGAGAGAAATGGAATATATAAGAAAGCTAAGGGCTCGTCTACACATAACAGATGTACCACTTTAACTACACTGGTATAGCTGAAGTAGAACAGCCCCCATCCTAGTGTGGACATATATATATATCAACATAAACGTGATTAAACCCATTTAGCTATTCCCTAGGAGAATGGGGAATAAGGCTACGACTATACTAAAGGTGCATCACTGTAGGCTCTCTAACGTAGCCACTCTAAGCTGATGTCTTAATTACTCCAGCCTCCGCAAGCAGCAGCAGCTGTGTCAGCAGAAGCAGCTCTCCCGCTAACATGGTGCTGTCTACACTGGCAGTTAGGTTGGTGTAATTTCAGTCACGGCTTATTCACACCCCTGAACATAAATTATACTGAGGAAAGCGGTAGTGGAGACCCAGCTTAAGCAACGTCAGCACAAGGCACCTTTATACCAGCATAACTGTGCCCACTCTAGGGCTTAACCAGTATAACTATTTCAACAGAAAAGTCACACCCCTAACCAACACTGTTACACTGGTGGAACTTCCCAGCGTAATCCAGGCCTTCAACCCAGTCTGCTCTGCTGCTCAAGGACAGGGGTTTGTAAGTGTAACACAGCTAAATCAAAAATCATATTGGTTTTGCCAGTGTTATTAATATCACTCTCGATAATTAAATCCATGGAACTAGCTGTCTAGTTTACTTTTCAGAGCACGCTCATTGTGGACGATAACACACGGGGCACTTTCACTTTTGCATCGAATTCGTTTCATTTCTCTCTCTCAAGCTGTTGCAAGAGCTGCAATGTTTGGATTGCAATGCCTTCCCTCTATCTACAGGGAAGTGGAGTTTTAAAAGTTCAAGGAAGTATTTGCACTGGTTTCAAGTCCTATACTGTGTTGATTTTATTATTGAAGCAATCAGCTACCTTGGGGTAGAGACTAAACTTTCCTTTATGTCTTGATGAGAACCATTTTTATTTGGGATCGAGATCTAACAGACGATGTTGCTTTAATCCCATAATTTGCAAGTGATGGAAGCAGGGCTACAGCACTGGATTAATCTCTAAGGGGGAAAGGTAAGAGGGGGGAGAGGAGTGCCTCACATCACTAGGGATGCTTTGATTAAAAATACTGGGCAAATTCCTTGCCCCACTGAAATCAATGGGAGTTTTGCCTTTGACTTCAATGGGGCCAGGATTTTACTTCTGCTTCCAGAATTTAAATGCAAGGTCTTAGGCCTTACCTTCAAACTCAGCAGCAGTCGATGGGAGTTACGCAAGGTACACAGAACACCTCATGTAACTCCCGTCGGCTTCGTAATTCCTCTTCTACGCGGCGTCTTCACTGAGCTGCGCCACTTGACTATGTCGACTTCTGGATCGATTGAGTGCGTCTTCACCGACCACTCAATCGATCCAGATAGATCGATCTGATGGCAGCAAATCTGCCACCAACAGTGAAGACTTGTACCCTCAGTCAAAGCAGTGCTCTCATTAGACTTACTTCCACCCTCAGGCATTCCCTTCCCACTTTTTAACCACCTCCTCCCCCCAGCTTCCAGCAAAAGAAAATGAAAATAAAACATATGCCAAACTCCAAATTAGCCAATTCCTGCCTAAAACCCACAAATTAAAAAACCAAGCAACCCACCAATCACTCCCCCTCCACCAAACAGCATATAACCAATACAAAATTTCCAGACCACCACTCTCTTACGCTATTTCTAACTTCTGTACCTTTCTTCACACTTTATTTTGTCTAGTTAGATTGTAATCTCTTTGCAGCAGGGACTGTCTACTACATATTTTACAGATCCTAGCATAAAGGGGACCCATTCTTGGTCTCCGTGTCCTTAACCACAAAGTTAGAGAGTCATTTATTATGGTAGTGGCCATCTGTTAACTTGCTCTCGTCTATCCCAAAAGTCCAGTGAACTTGGGCAGGCTTCAGCCAGAAGCCTCACCCTACATATAAGTAAGTCTACTTTTAAACAAAGATTTGAGTGACTCCTCATTGAGGACTGAAGGAAACTATTTTCTTGAAGTTTTTTGCCTGTTGGTTAAGGCAAATGATTAGGAAAAAGGACTTTTAAGTTCCTGTTTCTGGCTCTGCCACTGCCTGGGTATGTAAACTTGGGCAAGTCATTTCCCCTTTCTGTGCCTCAGTTTCCCCAGCTCTAAAAGAGGGGCGTTACCTACCTACCAACAGGTGTGTGAAGAATTAAAGTGCTATGAAATCTTCAGCTGAAGTCGAAGTGCAAAATATTACTCTGGGGGAAACCTAAACCAAGTTCATATAATTTCCTAGGAAGCTTGAAGGGAATCATCTTTTGATAATCCCTGTCCTTTGGAAAATTCACTTTGCTCTGTAGCCTCATGTACAGTTGCAGCAAAATGTGTGTATAACAAGGCTTTGGTAGCCTGTGCCGAACAAGGCCAAGCAACAACTGGTACCAGAGCCCAACCTAGTCTCAAACTCAACTGACCCACATCATTTGTACCCCGTTAACACAGGCTGGCCAAGCTGTGCTATAAACTTTTTTCTGCAACTGAATTTAAACGTGATTCTTTGGCCAATGAAGACAGGGCCTTTGTTTGCACCAAACAAGGAGAGATCTCCCAGTCAACCTACTAATGCCTTAGCCTGAAGAGCTGGGAGTCATCCAGAAGTGGGCTGAGCAACTGCCTCCCCAAGGTCTGTTGCCTCTGGATTCTCTCTCTAAAGCAGGAAAGCCCGAGGTCATATGGTCCCAAAAGCAAGGCCGCTGAGAGTCTCCTAATTTTAATTCTTATCTCTGCATTAAACCAGAAAGAACCTGGGCTGGTTGGTTAGCTCAGCATTGATAGTTTTCAATAAAACACTTGACATTTTTATACCATTTTTATCCAAGGATCAAAAAATATGTGTTTTACAAACAAAGTCTCTCAGCCCTTCTAACTATTATCCTCATTGTACACAGAGTGAAACTGAGTCATGGAGAGGTTAAGGCCTAGAATTTCAAATACATCCACTGATTTCAGTTGCCTCAATTTTTGGGCACCCAAATTTGGACATTCCATGGCTGGTTTTCAGAAGAGGCAAGCACCCACAAGTCCAGCTGAAGCCAAGAGCTGATCAAGTGACCTGCTGTCCATCTGGAAAGAGCCAAAGCTGCTCTTCTCATCTACTGCCCAGCTCAGGAACTTTTCCTTTTTTTTATGGAATGTGCAGATCAGTTCAGAGTCACTGGTAAGGGCTGCTCCTTGGAGTGGAAGGGCGGGCGCTGTATAATTCCCATCCCCAGCATCTTTAAAATCAAGGCTACAGATGTTTAATTTGGGGCCCCCAAACACTGACACATCCAGAAGCGAGCGGACACTTGAAAGCTTTGGCAGAAGTGATTTGAGTGGAGAACAGGACCCTTAAATCCCAAGTTCTTAAACAGCAGCCCTTAGGGACACCACCACCGTCTCCCATCACAGACTAGCCTGCAGCCTTACCCCCCAACCGCCCTCCTGCCCAGCACCCCGAGCACAGCCCTGCACCCCAGATCCCAGCTTAGCAGGGCCTTGCCACCCCAACTGCCCCTCTAACCCACAACCTGCCCCGTTATCCCTACCAGCCGGCCCCCTCCAGCATTCTCCCTAATTGCTCTCCATCAGCCCCCCTCCAGAACGCCCCCCAACACCTCCCTCAGATGCAGCTGCTCATATGCCCTTCTCCCTGGCCCCTCCCCCAGCTCAACAGCCCCCCACTGCCCCTCCCACCCTACCCTGCCCCCCAACCGCCCTCGCTGCCCCCCCTCCTCCTACCCTACCCTGCCCCCCAACTGCCCTCGCTGCCCCCCTCCTCCCACCCTACCCTGCCCCCAACCGCCCTCGCTGCCCCCCTCCTCCCACCCTACCCTGCCCCCAACCGCCCTCGCTGCCCCCCCTTCCCACCCTACCCTGCCCCCCAACCGCCCTCGCTGCCCC
>ML675647.1:5131577-5302196 GCA_007922155.1 Mesoclemmys tuberculata
CGGGGGGGAGGGGGGGAGGATTTAATTTATTTTTCTGTATTGAAACAGGGTCTTAGGGGGAGCATTCGCGCATCCTCCGCACGGCCGATGGTCCAGGACTTCTGGGAATGGGGTGGGCCTGCCCCTGTGGGCGCGACCCCGCCAGCGTGACCTCAGACCCACAGGGCCTGCGAGATCATGCTGCCTGGGGGTGCCCTTTTTAAGAGCATGCTGCGGAGGGGGAGGCCTTTTTAGGAGCACCCCCATCCCTGCCCGCAAGACCGTCGTGGCACAGTGTGCGTGAGGACATGCCCCATGGGCAGGGGGTGCTATTTTTAAGAGCATGTCACGGGGGGGGGGCATTTTTAAAAGTGCCGTGCAACCCCCCCGTGCAACCTGGGATGTATGGTGCATACCAGATCACGCCACACGGGGTGCTATTTTGAAGAGCACACTATTCCACCCCTGCCAATTTCACGTTGTGTGCAAGTTCATGCTGGCAGGGGCAAAGCGGCATGCTCTTTAAAATGGCATCCCTCAGCCGATACTGGACAAAACCATGTCTGGTTTTGCCCGAGTACCGGATGGGGACAAACCCTTGGAAAGTAGGACTGTCTGGTTTAGTACCAGCCAAATGGCCACTTATTGGCCCATTCCACGATGCCCTCTACTTCTCTGGTGGAACACCCTTGTTTGGTGAAAGCAATTTTAAGCATGTTTAGGTGTGTATCCTGGACTTTTTATCTGAGGGCCTGGCTGTAGATAACATGTTTTGATGTGTTTGGGGCAATTACTGGATCTGTGAAGGTAACCCCCCAACCTTTCCAAGCTCATCCGCAGAAACAAACTCCCAGCAGACCAGGACCCACCAATTCAAAGCAGTACCAGACCGTGCTGTGACGACAGATACAAAACCTGCAGCCATTACTCCACTGCTACAAAGATCTATAATGCCCCCAACACACTTTTCAAGATCCATGGGTCCTATACCTGCCTGTCGCAACGTGTGGTGTACCTCATCCAATGTACTAAATGCCCCAATAACAACTATGTGGGGGAAACTAATATGCTGTCAAATGAATTCACACAGAAAAATGATAAAAAACAAAAACACCGTATCACCTATAGATGAACACTTCACAAAATGATCACTCCGTATCAGACCACTCAGTCCTCAACCTCAAAGGAAACTTGCACAACACATTCAAAGGACGAGCCTGGGAGCTTAAATTCATAACTTTGCCAGGAACCCAAAATCATAGATTTATGGCTTCTTCCAACAATCTGTAACCCATTTTCCCCTTGTTTTGTCCTATGACTGCAGGGGTCACTTCACTTTGCATGGGCCCTTAGAATCTGTGTTAACTCCTTGTGCTAAACAATGTTCCACCTGTATTTAGCTGTGACACTCTACCTACCTTTCCCAGACCTGAAGAAGAGCTCTGTGTAGCTGGAAAGCTTCTCTCTTTCACCTACAGAAGTTGGTCCAATAAAAGCTATTACCTCACCCACCCTGTCTCTCAAATATCCTGGGACCAACAGGGCTGCAACCACACTGCAACAAAGAGACAATTAATGACTCTTAAAGAGGCAATAAATAACTCTTAATGGGCTAGACCAAATAATGCCTCTGTAAAAAGATAGAGTCAGTTAACTATCCTTAAAAGACCAGCGCTAATACTTAATAGGCAAGAGGCACTTAAAGGTACAAGGACAATTTGTGTAATTTAAAGTAAGGGCCAGAATTTTTTAATTCCTCTAAATGACCACTGGAAAACTGTAATTACTGTGTAACGAGGGTGCATGTATTCAGATCTGTGAACATACTATCTCCACACTTTCAAATCACTCCTTTTATTGATCCCTGGCAGTTCACGCTGTCAGCGCATTCTTTTCTTTTCCGACTGGCCGGGGGAAAGTTGCCATTATGGTTCCTGACCCATTTCTTGTCATTATTGCAGTGACCCTGTGTTTGGCTGATAAAGCCCAGATTTGCAGGAGCGCTGAGCAAACAGCTGCTCTTGAAGTCAGTAGAGTGGTGCACACCTTCAAAGATCAATCAGAAAGGAACAGGGTTGGTTGTGCTTGGCCCAAAGAAAAGGCGGCCTAGTGGTTAGGGCACTAGCCTGGGATTTAGAAAACCTGGCTTCAGTTCCCTGCTCCACTGCAGACTTGCTGCGTGACCTTGGGCAGATCCCTTGAGCCCAGAGTCTCAAGAGTATTTTGATGCCTTTGAGGATCTGGGCCTTAGTCGCTCTGGGCCTCAGTTTCCCATCTGTCAAAGGGGGATAATAGCACTGCCCTACCTTTCACAGGGGGTGCGTGAGAATAAACACATGACAAATTGTGACGTGCTGAGATACTACAGCGATGGGGGCCATACACAGGTTGACAGCTGTAACCCTGTGATCTCCTCTCATCTCACAGCCTTGGGCGGAATTAGTATCTGGGTGGGAAAGCGCGAGGGCTGAGCCATAGCTTGGGCGCAGGGGAGTGTTCATACCTTGAATCGGCACTCCAGCTGGGCGTGATGAGTCACGGGGCGCAAAATGGCGGCTCTCTGGAATCATGTGGATCCTCAGAGGAATTTAGGAGCCTCTCTCCCACTGGGAAAAAGCTCATGGTTAAAGCAGGCAGCTGGTAACGACGACTCCTGGCTCCCAGCTCTGCCAATGACCTTGGGAAAGTCACTCCTATGGCTCTGTGCCTCATTTTCCCTGTGTCTAACGGGGACAAGAATACCCACTTTATCATAGAGCAACGCAAGTTACTAGACACAAGTATTAATATATCAACCCTCTGATTCAGAAAATGGCTTCTCTGCTGCTTCCCATCCTGTTGCGTTGCTGAGAGCTGTTAAAAGGCATCGCCCCAGAGCCAGCTGCCTTTCAATGGTGTTTGAGGTACTCCCTATGGTATAAGTACATTTAGCTCCTTTAAGACCAAAAACCGAAGTAAATATAATCTAGTCCTTGGTTATTAAACAGATATTTTTACAATAGCCATTCACACCAGTGCAGAATGCTGTCAATGCAGCATGTTTTACACCCTTTTGTGCTGGTGTAAATGACAGGGAAGGTATAGGGCAATGGAGAACCAGGCTCTTTTTCTCTCCTATTAGCAACACACTCTTTACATAAGAATAAAAAAGGAGCACACGAGTGTGAGGTTCTCTTTTTAATAAAAAATAAAATGTATCAAGACAAGTAAGATTTACATTTAAAACAAAGTGTTAAACATCATAAAACACGCAACGAAGAGTCAGATCCCAGCTGGTGCAAATCAGCATAGGTCCATTGAAGTCAATAGGACTACATTCCCAGTGGGTGTACACTGGCCCAGCTCCATGGAAGTTAATGGGGCCAGACCCCCAGCAGGGGGGGGGTGTAGGTCAGAATTGCTTCACAGAAGCCCAAGGTGCTAGGCTGATTGACACCCGCTGAGGATCAGGCCCGAAAGCTGTGCTTGGCACGGCCGTACACGCCACGTTACAGACCCTGGTGATCAGTGACAGTCAGACAGGACGAGCTTTGCCCAGATGGTAAACGCTCAGGCACTTGCTAGAAGAATCGAGTCCCCATTACAGAGCGGTCGACGGCACAGGATGAGAGCTGGAGGTGGCACACACAAGCTGTCTTCACTGCAGGAAGGCGTGCGTACCTCAGTGTCAAACCCACACGCAGACGAGGCTCAGGTAGCTTTTACCTCAACGCGGCTCGTCCAAGTGAACCCTGGATTCCCCACCTGGAGTTCACCTCGACTAGCTATTGCGAGGTAACAAGCACCTGGCTTTGTCTCCCGCAGGGTTTTACAGTCCATGTAGATATTTTTTTCCGGTGAACAAAATCGAAGGGGGAAAGGTTCCAGGGACAAGTTTTGTAAGGGCGCCGAGTCTGCCACAGAGGTCAGACCACGCTCTTACATCAGACCAGGTGGCTATTGTACAATAGGAGGGGGATTTGCCCCGGTTACTAGCGTCAGTGGAGTTGCACTGTTGCAACCCGAGTGCAAACAGGCACTGCTCCTCGAAGCCCTAACTGGCAACAGTTCAACTACGCCAGCAGCTGAAATCACTAGGGTCTAATTCTCACCTACACTGCCAGAGTGGGGTAAAAGGACCTGGTCGTAAAGGAGATCCAGGCCCCCAGTGCAGAAGGCGCTTAGAAGCTAGCATTGCATAGAGCAGGGTGAGTGTAATCGAGAAAGAAGCCTGGATTTTCCAGGGACATCCCGGCAAAACCTGCCCGCTCTGCTGGAAAATGTAACAAGTGAACCCACGCCGTGTTGCGTTGATTTCGTTGAGGCATAACAGCAGCGTCAGAGCTGCATCAGGCCAGCAATGCAGGGGTTAATTCATCCGTCATACAATAATACTGACACGGTTGAAGAAGGGTTTGGAAATCAGCAAACTGATCCCATTTGAGAGAGAGAAATCTGAGGCTTTTCCTGGGGGGGAATCCAGCCACCTGGCTGCATTTAACCCAGGCTGCAACCAAGTGGCTTGTGCAAAAACCACACCACGTTTGCACTCCCAGCTCAGAGGCTATGGAGCCACTCACTGGGCATTCTCAGTGTGGCTACAGGCCAGCAGCAGGGCTCGGAGCTGGTTTCGGTGGCCACAGTCCTCCCCTAGGCTTGGACATGGTGAACAAAGGGTTCGTGCGCTCCTTGCTGCTCCCGGGAAAGGTTGAATTTAAATTTTTAAAAATGAAATTAAAAAACCAACAACTTCACATTCGGTCACAGGCTCGGCCTTCTCCCCGGCCCCCAAAACCTCCAGCAACTACGCCCACCCCCAGCTGACTTTTCAGGCTGTTGGCTTGGTAACCCCAGGGACTCAACCTGATTCTCATCTACACTAAAAGGCCCCTTATACGGCTCCAGCAGTGCAGAGGGGGTGTGGCTTTAATTTTTGTCCCCTTTACTGTACCAGAGTCGTGTAAAGAGGGCACAGTGTAAATGAGAATCAGACCCTAAAGTCCTCACCCACACACAGCAGGGAATGACTGTCCAATGCCCTCTGATGGAAGGACACAGCCCAGAGCAGAGCGCAGTCTCCCTGAGACTCCCTGTCTGTCTCCCTGTCGAGGGGCCAGATAGCGATGGCTTTTGTGACCTAGACCTCTGGCCGAACGGGAATTGGATTGGGAGCCAGTACTCATTGCATGCCGGCCAAGGAGACGCAGCTCTCTGATCCTTACCGTCAGGGCTGGATTTGAACCACTGACCCTGCACTGAACAGCAGGACATGACCAGATCCCATAATCAGAGCTGTAACGACCCACCCTGGGACGCAGCAGAGCCACGCCCAGATGTCGAGTGGCACCTTCTGCATCCCACCCAAGGGAGGGCGGAAGGCCAGGTGCCTGCTAGGTAACATGCAACGAGGGCGACATGGCATCCCACACCGCAGGAGTTGGCCGTCGTGCACAGCGCTCACATGGCAGTGTCTAGCTAGTCCAGGCCTGTGCATTTGGGGGCTGGACGCACACCGGTTTGTTATGGTAGGGTTGCTCCCAACCACTGAGCCACACACCCTGGTTTGCTATCACAGGGCTGCTCGTTAGCACGACACGGCTGATTTCGAGCGTGGCGAAGCCAGGTGGGGGCGGGCACGGCCAGTCTAAGCTTTCTCCAGAGCCATCCCTCGGGAGCCCTCTCCGCTCCCCAGGCTGGCGTTTAACCTGTTGTTGTCCATGTCTGTGCCCTGGTACAGCCCCTCCATCTGGTCACAGCAGGCCCTGGGGCCTTTGGCCCCCTCCTGGAAGGACCCTTGTAGCTGCAATTCTCCCCCGTGCTGCGGGCTCCGGCCACTGTTCAGCGGCACCTTCTCTTGGCTGGACACCTTGGTGGCCTCGGGGGTGCTGCATCCTTGCACCTTGCTCTTGGCTTTGAGCTTGTCGTGGTAGGAGAAGGTGGCCACGGCCATTGCTATGGCCAGCGTCACGGCCAGCAGCACCGTCACCGTCACAAACTGCGCCCAGTAGGAATGGTGTCTGCCCCGTGGTCCTGCCCCACGACCCAGCCCCTCCCCGGCGAGGCCGTCCCCTCCACCCTCAGTCAGGATGTCGGGGTAATCATGGCCCCCCGTGGGGTCCTGCACCACATAGCGGGCCATGGTTTGGCGGTGCCCGTTCTCGCTGGCCCAGCACTCGTACACGCCTGCCGTCTGGCTCTGCACAATGATCACCAGCGTGTTGTCAGCCAACACCATCAGCCCCGCCGGGGTCTTACGCTCTGGGTAGTTCCAGGTGTAATTGGCCAGGGTGGAGAGCTGCGGACATGCCAGCTGGATGACAGAGTTCAGCGCCGGGCTCAGAGCTGGGGAGACACAAGGAGGGGAAAGGGAGGGGTGAGTCTCTAGCTGCCCATCTGGACCAGCTGACGCTGCTGTTTAAAGACCTGGCATCAGTACCTTCCAGCTAGGGTCGGGGCAAGCAATGGAGTTTTCACACAACTCTACCTCCAAGCTGGGCGCCTCCACCCCAGCACCTGGTGAGCAACTTGATTTTCAAAAGAACTGAGCACCCATTGATCTCCCTCCTCTTCCCCCCCCACTCCAGGCCACCTAGGGAGCTGCTAGAAGACCAAAGCACTTTGGAAAGTCAGGCCAGGAAGGGTTAGAACCCAAGTGCAGTGTAAACTACATGGAAGCAACTGGATTGACTCTGGATTCACACCAGTGTCATGGGAGCAGAATCCAGGCCGAAATTGGAGTCAAGAGGCCTAGTTCTCCATTGCCCTGCACCTCAGGCAGTCACTTGCTATTATTTAGGGCTTCATCGCACTTCATCAGGGTTTAGCTGATCGCCATATTTGGGGTCGGGAAGGAATTTTCCTCCGGGGCGGATTGGCAGGGGCCACGGAGGTTTTTCGCCTTCCTCTGCAGCATGGGGCATGGGTCGCTTGCTGGTGGATTCCCTGCAGCTTGAGGTCTTCAAATCTCACTTTTGAGGATTTCAATAACTCAGTCATGGGTTCGGGGTTGTTATAAATGTGTATGGGTAGGGTTTTGTGGCCTGCCTTGTGCGGGAGGTCAGACTAGATGATCATATTGGTCCCTTCTGACCTATGAGTCTATGAGTCTATGAGTCTATAAGCGGAGCTAAGAGACAGCGTCTATGCCAAAAGGTACAGCTAAGTACAGCAGACGCCAGTTTGCAGCAATCCCGATATTACCAACTTTCGGTTAATAGCCACATCTTGCTGGGAGCCAATCCTGTCCCACTGGGGATTCACATGCCGGCTAAGACTGCTTAGTGACAGCTGGTTTTGGAAGAAAGGCCCTGCCACAGGCAGGATTGCAGGGCTGCAGCCAGGGGAGGAAGCGCTAGGTCCGCACGTTACCTCTCCTTGTATTCTCTAGGCTGCGCCCTGCCTCATAAACCTGCTTGCAGCCGTGGACCCCCCACCTGCACGGGAGGGAACCTGTTGGGCTGCTGCATCCTCAGCCAACTGGGGAGCGCCTGCTGGAGTCCTGGGAGGGGGACAGCAGCCCAGGTGAGGGCTTGTCACAGGGAGTGAGGGCACTGGGGCGTGTGGGGGGGTACACGGTACCTTCTCCAGGCTGCGCTCAGCCCTGGCACAAAGGGCCCGAACCGATCATGTCTCAGTGCTTCCTTTCCGAGCTGCAGCCCGGGGAAGAAGCGCTGGGACACGCTGAAGGCCAGCAGCCGGCAGAGTTACAGGGCGGCAGCCAGAGAAGCCACCTCCCAGAGCTTACTGGCAGCTTTCACTTTTTGCTGGGAACCGGGAGCTTAAGCTAGCAAGCGGCGTCCGCTGTAACTGACTAAGCGACGGCTGCCACGTTGGCTGACGCACCACGGCGGACCTCCAGTGCTGCTAGAGTTTCAGCCAAAACTCCCAGCACTGCAACAGCCTCTAATCCTCTGTGCACTGGGCACAGAAGGGCACAGTTTGTTATTGTAGGGTTGTCCCGGGGGGCCGGCAGCCTGGCGCGTTATTTATTACTGGGCCGAATGCTGCCTCGATGACGTTATTTTTGACTGAAGAGTTCGACCTGGGATTTGCTCGCGCTGTTTGCAGAACACAGAGCGTGGACTCTGGGCTGAAGCCCGCCAGAGACGCGACGCCTCAGAAGCGCTGAGCTTTGCGCCCTTCGCTCTTCACAGGCTCCAGCGCCTTCCTATAGCTGACAACCCACAGCGGCTCGCAGCTGGGCCTCCCCAGCCCCACGTGCCCCAAGCACAGTGAACTCGGAAAGCTGATACTGAACTTTTTACCACGCTGCTGCCCGTGTTGTCCCAAGACCTAGGCGTGGCCCTGCCTTTCCCAACGATCTGCTGGCACATAGCCCCCGGCCTCCCCGTCTCAATGTCCTGCAGCCAGTCAGTCCTAGAAGGGGAGAAATAACACGCTGAGAACCCAAGGCAATGAGCTGCTTGTCGTGGGGATGGCAGGTGAACTGGGAGGGTCAGTGGTTGATGTGATGGCCCTGCAGAACTGGGTTCAAGTCCTCCCTTAGGACCCCGAACAGAACCCCCTGAGGCGTTCTGCAAAAGCAAAGGGCATTGGTAGAGCTACGTATGTGGGATGCTCGGGGCTGAGATGGAAGAGGAGGTGAGGGCCTGTGGTTTTGGGCCAGAGGCCCACGAGCTGTAGGAAGCTGCACCGCTGCGCGTGCTCCCTTTACTTCCTCGTGCCCTAACTTCACCTGCAGCATTTGTCGGTTTGGTGGTTTTACCACCTCTCCTGGCTGAAGGACAATCTCGGGTCTCGCCCACCAGCAGCTCAGCCAGGGCCGGTCAACGTTGCAGCTGGGAGTGAGCCGCGCAGGCCAGCTAGAAAGATGGGTGCTGACGGGGCTGGAGGGAGCGTGTTAAAAAGAGCAGTGTGGGTCTATCCAGAGAGCCTCCGTGGAGGAGAGGACAAAAGCTGGCGTGGCACCGGGTTCCTGGCATGAGATTGCAAAACAAAGGGAGGAAACACCATCGCCTTCATGAGGAGTCTCCTCCCGGTGTGGCAAACAGCCAGCTGGCCCACAGGCCAGGCAGCACATGGCTGTTGCTAGGATCTTGCTGACAACTACAGGTGACTGGCCAGTGGCCCATGTTCCAACAGCCTGGCGTCCATGGAGAACCCTGCAGCGCTAGCAAAGAGCGTCAGCGACACCTTCGGGCTGCATTCCTCGAGCGCAGTCCTTCCTAAGGGTCAGCCCCTTCTTAGGGGCTTTGAAACGCAGCACCTTCTCCTCCCTCTCCCAGAGGCCAGAAATGCCCCTCTGCCTCTTTAAAGCAGCTGTTCTGGGAGGATCTCAGAGCGTTTGGCAAGCTCTGAACACCCCGGGAGGCAGGGAAGCGTTATTTCCCTCCTTCTGCAGGCAGGAAATTAAGTCACTTTCCTAAATTCACAAGGTGGGATAAGGGCGAACAGAACCAGGAGTCCTCATTCCCGGTCCCCTGCTCCAGCCACCCCACCCCACCCGAACCTTGAGCAGTGGGAACAGAACCCAGGTTCTGATTTCCCACCCTCTGTTCTGACCGCTAGGCCCCACTCCCTTCCCAGAGCAGGGAATAGAACCCAAGAGCTCTGACTCTCCGTACCCTGCTCTAGCCGCTAGACATGGATGCTTCCCTCTCGGAGGCGACCCTGAGCTGTTGCACACACTGAGCTACTCACATGTTTTTGTTTCTGGCTCGGGTCTCTTGGCACGACTGGCTGTGCCCGTCCCAGGCGCAGTAGGGGTCTCGGGCGAGGACGCAGTCGGCACAGCTCTTGTACACGCTGCAGTTGGCCAGCGGCACCTGCAGGACCCCCTTGGAGTACCCGACATACAGGATCCCCTGCGGGGGTCAGACACTTAGTTACATCCACGCCACCCACTTAACACCGCCCGGCTGCACATGGGGCAGCATCTTCCCGGCGCATCATTCCCGCCTCCTGCACCAGGCTGATCTGCTGGCCTCCTACCTTCCCAGGTGAGAACAGAAGGTTCTGCACAGGTTCTGGGTCCTTAAACAGCTGGATTTCCTCAATGATATGAGCACCACTGGCCAGAGCCACTGCTTTGTGCAGGAATCCTCGATCTGTGGATGGAAATAAAGAGACACAAGCGTATTTACCATGAGGCTGAGACAGAGCATCCTCTTTGAGGAGCTGATCTCTTCTCTAAGGTGACTGTAGCAAAGGTAAGTTCCTAACTTCCACTGATTTCGGTGGAATTTAGAAGCCTTAGTATCTTTGAGTACCTGAATCTAATGGGGTGAAACACTCCACTGCTCTGCTAACAGCTTCCATAACACATGAATTTCAAAATGCCCACATTGCAAATACACAAACCGGCCAAAAGGAAAAAAAAGTCAAAATGTTTCAATTTTGTCTTGAATTTTCTATTTCATTTGTTTTAAAGGGTAAAAAAGCCTCAAAAACGAAACTATTTTTTAAAACCTTTTTTGTTTCATCCAAAATCCCCAAAAAGTTTCATTTCAGGTCAACCCAAAATGAAATTTTTTTTTTAACTCTTCTTAGCCGCCGACTGGAAAATGAGCTACTCGGCCGACTCCGGCTAGTAGCGCCTGCTCCCGTCACACTGACGTCAGGGGGATCTTGAACACTGGGTGAACCATCAGGTGGGTGCAGAATCCAGCCCCATGCACAGATGAGGTGGTGCCAAGAGGAGCTGGCCCTGCTCACAGGAGCTGTACCTGTTCCCAGGAACATCACCTCATAGGAGGTGCCCGAGATGCTCTGGGTCCGATCGACTGCGATCCGTGTATACTTCACGTTCTGCTTCACCAGCAGCGGCTGCTTGTTCATGGGCACAACCTTCCCATCCATCAGGAAATGGTTCTTCATGAAGGTCAGGGCTCTGTCCGCCGATGGGCCCACCGAGCACTGCAGCAGGAGGAGAAAGGCAGGCGATCAGAAGGGCTATCAGCAGCAGGGACTAGGCTAATGACAGGCTTTGGGGAGGGAGCTCTTTGCTCTAGACACCTCTGCGAAGGTGGAGAGCACGGCCGATTATGCCAGGTTCCTGGAAAAAGCAAGGCAGACCCACTACTCTCCAGGGAAACCGAGGCACAGAGAAGGTAAGTGCCTTGCCCGAAGTCAGTGGCACCGGCAGGGATGGAATCCAGGAGTCCGGAGTCCCAGGTTCGTGACTTAACCCCAAGGACATCTTGCAGAATCAACCATCTGCAGGTCATCCTGCCATGGAGGTAGACGCGCTACGCCCGGGATACTTACACTGCCGGGGCGGGGTGACGTGATCCCGCCACCGTACGTTGTCCATCGGGAGCTCTCCACGTTCAGCTCCTTGTACTTGCCGTTGAAGACTCTTTCGATTGCATCCAGGCTGAAGGCGCACACCGCCGTGCTGCCCGCCTCTCCCATCTGCCTGCCCAGGGATGACGGAGCCCGTTAGCCAGTGCTAGGGTGGCCAGGTCAGAGGGGGCTCCAGCCACACCCTGCCTCAGACATGAATGGGAAGGATGGACGGACACTTCCCCCCCACGCCCGCCGCCCATATGTCATCCTTGAGACAGAGCCAGGGGACTCGTGGCTGTGCGAGCCTGAGAATAGGTTGGTCCTAGGGGGATTTTTGAGCCCTTTGGACAGGAAGGGAGAGTTTTCTGCCTTACCATTGCGAAGTGAAGACCCCGTAGAAGACGGCCCCCCCTCCTGGCTGGGGCAGGACAAAGGAGTGACGGATGATGTTGAAAGGGAAGTGTCCGGGCTGAGAGCACGACAGCTGGGCTTTCAGGAACGTGGTCCATTTTTTCTGCAGCACCTTCTCCCCGCCCACGTCGCTCTGCAGGAGAGAGGAATGCCTGATCATGCCTGGTCTCCCTAAAGGTCGGGCTGAGAGGGGCGGTCAGCATGCAGCCACTGCCATTGCGCTGGTACAACTTCATTAGGGGGGGGGGTGGGGGGGCGTGTGCTGCCCAGAAAAGGGGAAGAGCTATTGTGAATGAACGCAGGTCAGAGAAGAAGGGTGGCCCAGAAGCGAAATCTGAACTCCATCCCTGGCTCAAAATAAAAAGGGGGAAATTCTACTGGTGCCACTGGGGTGAGGAAACCAGCTACCGGGATTTGAGCAGCTGATGGTCCTGGCAATGATACAATAAGCCCTCGTGCACAGCCGGCGAGACATGAGGAACTAAAACGGTGGCTACATGCAGGAAACCACCCAGACAGTAATTAACAGACTGTTAGAATGGGCTGGCTTCAGATACGGGGATTCATAGATTCCAAGGCCCAAAGGAATGACTGTGAGCACCTAGTCTGGCCTCCCGGCTAGGATGGGCCAGAGAACTGCCCCAAAATAATTCCTGGAACAGATCTTCTAGAAAAACATCATATTTAAAAATGGTGGAGAATTCACCACCACCCTGGGTCAATTGTTCTAACAGTGAATTACGCTCCCTGTTTAAAAAGTTACACCTTATTTCCAGTCTGAATTTGTCTAGCTTCAGCTTCCAGCCACTGGCCCGTGTCAGGCTTTTCCCTGCTAGACTGAAGTGCCCATCATCAAGTATTTGTTCCCTATGTAGACACTTCTAGACGGGCCCCTTAACACTGATGAATCTAAAGGGGTCCAAATGCAGGGGCTGGGATGTGGCTCCAGGTACAGTTGCAGTGGGACCCTGAAAAGCAGTGGAGGTCTGTCAGCTGGCTGATTCTTGGGCCCCAAGCTGATGCCATGCTGGGAAACGGGACAGCATGTGTCTCTTTCTGACACCAGCAACCTCTCATCCAAACAGAACTGTCCCAGATTTCGGCTAGAGGGGCAACACTAGAATCCCATCAGCCCAGCTTTGGGAGGGCGCCGCTGAATTTTATTCCTCGTCAGTGTCACTGGACCATAGGAGACAATCAGCTACATCTGTGCAACGCCTCCGGCACAGATCTGAAGGCAATCAGGCTGCCTGGGCGTCACGGAGGGCAGAACAAAAGCCCCGTGTAACCGGGGGGGTCAGTGGTTGTCACCGGGGCAGGCCGCAAGCAGACAAGACGACACCAGGCTGCGACACACCCGAGCGCACGCACGCACGCTCATCGCAGGCTGGGGCCTGCCTCGCACCTTACACACACGAGCCACGCGGGAGACTGTGAGCTTCTCGAAGAAATCAAACTCCTCGGCCGTCTCCTCGAAGAAGAAATAGACTTTCTCATCGCTAGGGATGTTGGCCGAGGCCACGAAACCCGTGTCGACTGTGGGGGGAAGCAGACCAGATGGGTTAGACGCGGCTTTCCGAGGGACAGAGGGGGGCCGTGTAAATATCCATGGGACCCTAGGGGCTTGTTGCCTAGGAAACACATCCCTGAGGGCCAGGGGGTACCAGCCATTAGGCTGGTGGCTGACAGGTGACCGCGACCAGAGCAGAGAGTCTCTGGGCCAGATTCTCAGTGATGGGAGATCCTGTTAAGCTGCTAAGGTGGGTGGAAATGGCTCCCCGTAGAATCTTCTCTGGACAGGGTCCTCCCCGGCCACCGTGGAGCTACACCCGCCCTAGCTTAGGGGGCACATTGTGAGCATGGGTAGTGTCCATTGTGCCGTGGGGGCCGCAGGGAGCACAGGGTACATGAGTGCAGCCCCGAGGCTGCTCTAACTGGCCCCGGAGCAGTCTCAGGACCTGAAGAGTGCAAAGGGGGTTGCAGCCCCACAGCCCAGCCCCACGGGGTAACCCTCAGGCCCCATGTGTCAGGAAGCCCCTAAATGGGCATCTCTTGATTTCAGAGGCTACCTCAGCCCCTGTCCCCCCGGCCCCATTCTCATCCTCACCGTTCAGCCACCTGAGGAAGGCATCGGTCTTCAGCAAGGTCCTGCTGCCCAGGGTGCGGGAGATGACGGGCTCATTGCCTTGGAAGTTGTTCATGGTCCCCGTGTAGAGCTCCCCATCTGCAGGCAGAGAGAGGCAGTCAGCGAAGCCCGGACCAGCAGCGGAGCTAGTGCTTCGGGCTGGGTTATTTGGTCCGTTAGAGGATCGCCGGGAGGTCGCTAAGGAAAGCAAATGCAGACAGGCGGTGCCACCGGGCAGAGGCTGGCTGGGACGAGCCACTTAGAGAGGAGAAAACCCCTCTGGCTGACGAGCACCCCAGCTCCTGTAGGAGGTCACAGAAAAGCCCTCACAGCACAAATCGCGTCTACCTCAAGCTTCTGATCTGGCCCCCCCCATCATCGGAGTGTCCGAGCACCTCACCATCTTTCATGTATTTATCCCCTGTGAGGCAGGGTAGCGCTATTACCCCATTGTACAGATGGGAAACTGAGGCAACGGAGCCGCGAAGTGACTTGCCCAAGGTCATTCGGGAAGTCTGTGGCAGAGCAGGGGATTGACCCTCCCAGATCTCCTGAATCCTTTGTGCCCTGTCACCAAGCCATCCTCCAGCTCTACTCCAATGCTCTGCTGCCCGTCTTCCTACCCAGGGGCAGGGAACGGAGGAAGAAAACAAGCAGCAGAAAGGGCCACTCTAAAGCCCCAGGCGCGAGGGCCAGCTGGTCGCAGGAGGAGTCCCTGGTTTTTGCACACCACCTTTTTTTTTTTTGTCTTTTTGGTTGCCCAGCTTGAGAAAGAAAATGTTGGCCTGGGACAGGAGGCTGAGAGATGGGAGAGGACCACATGGGAACACGCCCCCTGCAGACCCAGAGTTTGTTTGCTCTGTGGCCACTCCACGGCCAAGGCCGACCGCTGGCCCCGGGTTCCTGTGCCCGCCTCTGTGCCTGGTCCCCAGAGGGTACCAGCTCTGCTAGTGCCATGTAGGCAGCGTTAACTCAAGCCGTAGCAACGCCTCTGTTGAGTTCTGGAAGGCCCCAAGTCAGCCCCAGCTGTCGGCAGCCAGCTCGGCAGGAGAGCGCCTGGGATTTCAGCTGCTGTGGGCTCTGGACAAGCAGCCGCTGCCATCCCGTGACCAAGAAGGGCCGGTGGCATCAGCGGCTTTTGAGACACAGAGACCGACCAAACCATGGTTACAGGGGAGATAGTACAGCTCCGTGGCCAGGCTGCCAGAGCAGGCCTCAGGAGACGTGGGGTTCAATTCCCAGCTCTGTGGGGTGGCCTTGGGCAAATCAGGTCCCTTTTCTGTGCCTCAGTTTCCCCATCTGTAAAATGGGGTAAGGCTACTGATCTCCTTGGTAAAGTGCTTTCAGATCTCAGTATGCAAAGTGCCAGGGAGACCTAAAACATATTCTGATGGATTAGTGTGGGTTACCCAGGCACTGGGGGATAAACCTCCAGCTCTAAGACAGCAGAGCATCAAAGGATGACAGCAGGACCCTAAAGGCCTCTTTCGGGCTAGCCCCAAGCCTTTGAACCCTTGACCTGCAGCACTGAAGACATGTGACTCGACTGATTCAGCTCATGCCCGAATCCACTGCTTCCATGCCCCTGCAGACCCACGACCGTCCACGGGCCGCACCAGCAGGTTTCACCTCCATCCCTATTGATCACTCGCTGCACAGCCCAGGGTTTCCAAACGGCTTTATACTCACCCACCAGGAGGGCCGTATACTTGTGGCGGGGGTCAAAGGGGCACTGTCCCTTCCCATCCTGGAGGAGAGGCTGCCCTCGGCCGACAGAAACCAGGGTGAAATTGGCCAGATTCTATGAGGGATTAAAAAAAACCAATCACTCAGTCACAGAAAAACAAACCGAATGGTGGTATCTTGAGTCCAGTCTACAGACAGATCCCTAGAGCCAGTCCCCTCCAGATTCTGAGGGATGGGGGGAAGCCAGCCATCATAATTCGGATAATTCTCTCTACATTATTTTATAATCACTGTGTTTTACCAAGGAGGTCACCCTTCAATTTTGGAAGAGTTCAGAACCCAGGCCACAGTCCAGATTAGCTCACTCGTATGGTGACTCCAAAAGAACAGGGCCAATTAGTCTCAAAAGCGGCCGCTTGTTTTTGCATATCTACATCTATACGTATTTTTCTGGTTATGCAACTTGAGAAAAATCAGAGGCCACTTTTGAAGATGTTGGCCCAGGTTCCTATAAACTCACAGTTTCTCCCATAAACCCGGGCATGTCATCTGGAAAGGAAAATAACCACGGCTAGGTGCGGAAAACAGAAGAGGCTGCTCAACAAACACACAGAGCCAACAGGGGGCAGCGAAGCCTCTTCCACAGAGACTAGAACTCGAGTCCTGATTCCACCCCGCCCTTGCTCCGACCACTAGACCACACTCCCTCTCAGGCCCAGCAATAGAACCCAGGAGTCTGACTCTCCCCGCCCTTGCTCTTGTGCACGCACGCACACACACGCACACACACACGCTTAAAGATACAGGTAGGCATCTACTGGGATTTTCAAAAGCACCTAGGCACTTAACTCCCTTTGCAAATCAATGGGCCCTAGCCCCCTCCATCTCACTTAGGTGCTACTGTAAATCCCACAAGGTTCCTACCTGTGTCGTTAGGCACCTAAACACCTTTGTTGATCTGTCCCTAAATCCCTTCTGTGTCCGTCCAATCCGGGCCAGGATTTAGGGAGACCTCACGTAGTAACCCTAGTGCAGTCTAAGGAACTGGAGGGCCAGAGAGAACCACAGAGTCTGTCTATGTCCAGGAGCCTCTGTGTCAATCACAGACCAATCCTGGCTCTTCTGTAAACCTTGGCCCATTTCCGGAACCAAGCCATTTGCAGGCTTCGAAGCGCAGCGATGGGTGACAGCAGGTTGCCGGAGTTAGAGCTCCCCCCAGCCCAAACCGGACACTCACAATGTAAGAGCAGGTGGGGCTGAAGGCGTAGGTCCCACAGGTGTACAAATGAGTCTGGTTCACTGGCACCAAGACACGGATGAAGTTGAAGCACTCCGTCTGTGGGAGAAAAGAACGCGCCACTTAAAAGAACATCTTAGATTTCAGATCGCTTCACAGGCTGCATATAACAGGATCGCTACGCTCAGTGCTGACATGCAGCCACTTCTGGAGTGGAATGCAGCAGTGATTTAACAGCCTACAGCACCATCTCACAGGGATCACTTACCCGGAACTAAAATGCAGCCACCTCTGGGGTGGAGAGAGGCAGCAGTTTCAAAAGAGCACAGCAACACTGCACAGGGATTGCTCACCCAGCATTAAAATGCAGCCACCTCTGGGGTGGGACTTGGCTGCAGTTCACCAGCACACAGCAATGCTACACCAGGATCACGACTCAGAATTAAACAGCGGCCGCCTCTGCGGTGGAACGCGACAGCTGTTCAACAGTTCATAGCAACACTGCACGGGGCTCATTCGCCCAGCACGAAAAAGCAGCCACTTCTAGTGTGCAGCATCACAGCTGTACAACAGTTTAGGAGAAGAAGAACACGACGGAGCTGAGCTGCAAGGGGATGTTAGGGAGGCAAATGAAGAGTTGGCCAGGACACCAGGGTTAACACCGCATGCATAAGGAGGCTTTAAATGATCCCAGTGCCCCCTGGCTCCAGCTGAGAGCCGAAAAAGGATGCCGCCTAGTGCTTCAGCGAGCACTATCTCTTCCCATTCAAGTTGTGTGAATGAGAAACCAGGCCCATGGGTTGCACCTAGCTTGGTAGCACCTCTCATGGCACCACAAAGCAACCAATCCCGGCACCCGCCAGCCTGCATTGTCACCAGCATTCGACGCCCTCCCCTCTGCATACACTCCAAGGGTGACTGCACCCTCTAGGGGCATAATATAGCCCACCTCGGCACTGGTATCCCCTCCTCTCCTTACCAGATTGCTTTTCTTCTTAAAGACACACTCCTGCTTTTTTTCAGGCACGGGTTGCCACGCTATCTATAAGGGGGAAAAGAAAGAGAGATTCTTCAAGGGTTGGGAGAAAGATTCCCCCTGGTGAAAAGGTCAAGAGCCTGGACAGGAAAGAGCAAGGTACAGGGAAGAATCTTGGTCCTGAGAGGTAACGTGGCCTAGTGGTCAGAACTAGCAAGTCAGGACTCTTGACTTTTATTCTCTCTGTATGCTTCCACTTTAGGATCAAAGCCCTTGACCAACATTCACGAATTGCATCTTACAATCCCTCGCCCCTGAGTACCATTATCCCCACTTTACAGATGGGGAAACTGAGGCACGGGGAGGGGCCCAGAACCCAGGTCTGACTTCCATTTGCCACACCCCCTGGATCATCTTGCCTCCTTCTTGCGCCCCCAAATGCTCCCTGTTCTGGGGAAGGCCGAGCTTTACTCACTGAGCCTGTCAGTTCCATGGACCCAGCACTGTCCACCTGGAGGGAGAGGATGGAGTCTCGAGCTCCCACATACAGCGTGCCCTCGTCTTCACTCAAGAGAAAAGTATCATAGTTGAAGACCCTGTCCTGGCTGAAGCTGGTTAAGGTCCTCCGGGGGTCTCCTGGCAGGGATCAAACAGTGCACGGTGTTAACGTTCCTTAGCACCTCTCCACCATAATGTGGGACCTATACACCATAACGAGGCGTCAATATCCTATAACGTAGCACCCACATACTCTAGAGCTGCACCAATATTTTGTAAGGTTGTACCTATATACTGCAACAGCGCATTAGAGTTGGCTGAAAATTTCCCAACAGAACGTTTCCCTATCAGAAACATGTTGATTTCAACAGCATTTGCTTCTGGGGGGAAAATCCACCTAAACAAAGCGTTTTGGTCAGGGAACGGACTGTTCTGGGTTTTTTTGTTTGCAATTCATTTGATATTATATTATATATGGTTTCTTTTAAAAAAAATCACAATCAACTGACTCAAAACCCACTGGTTTCTTTACAGTCGTTTAGCAGGAAGTGTTGAAATTCTGTGTTTCATTCCAATTCAGAACAAAACCCAGTTTTGAAATGGCAGCACTTCCTGCTAAAACCAGACACTTAATTTCCAGCAAAACTCTCCATAATGTTGTAACATAGCAGCTATATGCAGCAATTTACATTTCCACACCATAACTTAGCACCTATATACCGTAACACAGCACACATGCACATCCCATAAGACAGCATGGATGTGGGGTAGTGGGGTGGGTTCTGGTCTATGACTCAGGAAACCTGGATTCTAGTCCAGCCTCTGCTGCAGACCAACTGGGTGACCCGGAGCAAGTCACTTCCCCTCTCCACATTTTGTTTGCCTTGTGCATTTAGACTTCTAAGCTTCACGGGGCCTGGCCTATCTCAGCGTGTGTATGTACAGCTCCTAGCACAATGGGGCTCTGATCTCACTGGGGGGCCTCCTGGAGAAAATGCAGCTATGATGAATGCATGTACTGTAACAGAGCACTCATACACTGAAACATAGCCTATATATAAATTCACACACACAGTAACTTAACACCTATATACTGTAACATGACATATATAGACACACACTGCAACTTAGTGCCTATATAATGCAATGTGTAGTGTTCTAGAGGTCTCACCCGCAGCCCATTGAAGCCAAAGGAATTGTCTGGGGCTGGAAAGGGATTGGCTCAGGCTCCGTATGCTTTATGAACACGGGCAGATAGCAGCAGCCAGCATCTCCAGTAGGAAGGTTGCACCATGGCTGGCAGGAGCTTGCAAAAGGCCGGGGCGGAAGAGCCTGCCTTTTCCCCAGCAGCAGCGGGCTGAATGGGTGGGAAAGAGGACGGCTGACAGAGCTGGTGCTTCAATAAGGGGCACTTTTCCCTCTGTCAATGCTGACCCCCCCGGGCCCCAGTGCAGGGCTAGGAGGCGCTGTGCTGTAGGGTGCAGAAGTGAGGGCTTGCCAGGGGCGCTGGCTCTCCTCTCTGTGTCTGCCTCAACGTGGCGTCACAGGCCCTGTGCTGCCAGAAGGATGAGACAAAAATAATGAAGCCCTGCTCATTTGTAGTCATTAAAGAGCCTGCAGTGCTTCTGCAAGAGAGAAGGTTTGACAAGGGAGGCTGCCTCGCCAGATTCAGCCTGGAATATTCAAAATAAGCCTCCGGAAAGCCTCAGATCACCAGCAAGGCTTCCCTGGCCACAATTATTTATTGATACATGCAGAACGCACACAGACGACAACATCCCCTGTGGCATTTGCATCCCCAATTGCAGCCCTGTCTTAGCATGTGTGCACGCCCGCTCCATGAACAGAACCGGACTCGGTCCCCATGCGGAAGTGTCGCGTCTATTTCCAGAGCTGAGGCAAAATAAAAACAAAACTAACGAGTGGAATATGAAAAGGAGATCTTGCAAATCTCTTAGGGCTTTAATAACCCAACACAGAGAAGAGAAACTGTTTTATTAAAATGGGGTGGAGGGGGGCCCTAATTCTCACTACTCTGGCAGCATAAAGTGATGACATTTACACACCACTTTAAAGTCCCTTAACTCTGCTCCTTTACATCATTCTAGCAGAGTGGGAATCAGGCTCATGATTTTAAGGCTTCCTGGCCCTTTTAGACCGTGGAGTTCTGGACAAATTCCAACTCCTCTAATTACAACCCTGCTTCCTGCTATTAGGAAGCATTGCCTGATATTTGGCCTGAATGTTGCTTTGCTTCATTTTCTCTGGTAGAGGGAGGACGGAGGGATGTAGCATGGACATGGACTCCAGGAGGGGTTCTATTCCTGGCTTTCAGTCCAGATCCTCAGAAGTATTTAGGCAGCTAACTCCTATGAGTTAGGAGTGTAAATACATTTGGGGATCTGGGCCTTAATGGCACTGGGCCTCAGTTTCCCCCTGTAAAGTTGGGAAAACAATCCTTTCTTTCTCCCATGCTTAGCCTGTTGCCTTAGATTATAAGACGTCCAGGGTAGGGACTGTCTCTCACTGTGTCTATGAAGCACCTAGCTGACCTCGGTTGGAACCGCTAAGTGCTACCAAAACACATATAATAAATACTTCTTGCTCTGCCATCTTACACCAGCCCCTTTCCTTGACATTCAAGTGCTTGTTAGATGCTTTTCCTCTCTAGCCAAGTCAGACGTATTTAGCGCTTCTCATCTTCCCTCCTAAATCACATTCTCCCCCCCCCCCCATCCCTTCCCAGCTCAGCGGAAATCGTGCAATATTTCTTTTCTTTTCAGAAGGAGCTGAAAGGCGATCAGGTTTAATAGACAGCTGCTTGCTCGAGAAGCTGCAGCTGGTATTTGTTTTCACCGTGTGGCAGCAGATGCCAGGGTAATTAGAAGCATTCCTGGGAGCTCTGGCCTTCAGTGCCTCTGGGTTTGGAAAATGAAGAATGAGTTTGCTTTGTGCAATCAGGGCTTGATCCAAAAACTGGTGGGAAGACTCACGTCACCATGGAGTCCACGGCCAGAAGGGACCTCTTGCACAGGGCAAGCTAGCTACAGCAGCACTGCCCTCCCCTGGCTCCCCACAAAGCGCTCCACCTGGGTCCCTAGGTGTTGGGGTCCCTGCTGGAGCTGGAGGGAGGGGAGCCCTGATCTCCCGTCCCCCTGGCTGCAGAAGGGAGCCACTGCCTAGAGACCCAAGTGGAGCGCACGGGGCTACAGGATGTGTGTGGTTTCCCTGATGCAGCCAGGGAGACGGGAGATCAGCCTCCTTGCTGAACTCAACGTTAGGCTCACAATGCCCCAAGCTATGGCGCGGGGGTAGAGTTCAGGATCTGAACTCACATCTTCCCCTCCGGCCCCCTCCCACAAAATCCTGCCTCCATCCCTTTCTCCCCCGGCAGAGTGCCCGAGGGCAGGAGGAAAGCAGCTTCTGAGATCAGAGCCCTCCCCTGTACCACATGGACAGGGAGACGTGAGATGCCACCCCTTTGCCCCCGGCCATTTCTGGGCCCCCCAATCCCGGCTACAGACAAGGAGCTCTCTCTCTACCTGCGCCCTGTGTCCCTCCCCGGACCTGGGAGGCTGACAGCGAGTGAACTGGAGGGGCGCAGATCTCTCCTTCTCTTCCTCTGTATTCATTTTCTCCTTCCAACCCTCTTTGCTTTCTGTTTCTTTTATTCTCTCTGCCTTCTGTCTGTCCGGGCCCATCTATCTGTCTTTGCGCTCTCCCCGTCACTCCTTCCTGACACCACTTTCTTTCGTTCTTTTTCTCTCCCCACCCTCCTTTGCTCACCTCTGGGGAAGGTGATCCTGGGAAGCAGATCCGCGCACAGGAAGGCGGCTGGCATCACCCAACTGCACAGAAGGCAGAGTGCCCGGCCGGGCATGGCTGGTTCTCAGCAAGGGGAAGGCTTTCGGTGAAATCTGCAGGGACGTGGCCTCGGCTCTTGAGCTGTCATGAAAGCAGGATGGGGAGGGAGGGGGAGAGATTGTTGAACTGAGGAAGGCGTCAGGTAACCACATGAAAGAGTCACAGCCCAGCACCCCATCTGCAGCAGAAGCTCTAGGCTGGAGAGAGGCTTGTACGCAGTCATGCTTCATTAGGGGCAGTGCTTTCCGCCCCCCCGCCCTGCGCCATCACAGGAGCCCTGTAGATAGCCGCAGTGTCAGGGAGGAGAGGAGCCTCCCCAGCGGAGAGCAGGGCCGGGATGGGGCCACAGGGCTAGCGGGACGCTGACCCAGGCTTGATTCTCGGCGGCTCAGCTCCTGCTACCGGGGCGGGATGGACATGGGAGGCGCCTTTAAGTCTCTGCACCCCTCATGCTCTGGGACTGTGTGGGCGCCGCCAGGACCCCGCCTCCCAGGATCAGTTAGAGCAGCCTCTGGGCTGCTCTACCTTACGCTCTGCGCCCTGCGGGCTTTGGGAAGCAGAGAAAAGCCCACAGCACTCTGGCCATGCCCCCTGTGCTGGGTGGGCGTGTCAGGCATGTCCCCTCCAGTCCACATAGAAGATAAGAACCTACTGCTGCCGCCAGCTCCTTTAGCTCCAGTTGGTGCTGTTGGGTGGTGTCTTTGCACGGAGACTAACCCTTCCTGTGGCGGTGCCAGGGGCAGGTCCTCTCCCTCCCCAGTGGATGCTTACGAAGTGCTTCCATCCTGGACACTCCTGTCATTCGACTCATTTCCTCACACCCTCCTTGGGGGCGGGAGCCTCAGAGGAAACCCTTTATGGAGATCAGGTGGCCGAGCTGCCTGGGTCCCGCTCGCCCTCCCTAGGGGGTTGGGGAATGTGATCAGGGAGCGAGAGGCTGGGGCTGAATTTAGTGGGCCGGAGCCAAGCCCCAATCCGAAGCCAGCGGGAGCCTTGCTGCAGACGTCCCCAACGGGCTCCCAATCAGACCCAGGGGCCACCCTAAACCCAATCTGCCAGGCCAGCAGCCCCCGACACTCCAGGAACACCGAGCACAGCGGCTCCGGAGGACGCTGCTGGGGCTGCCTTGCGCAGGCTGTTGCAGCAGGCGCTCACAGGAGGCGGCAAGTTCCCCCAGGGCCCCACGCTGTGACCTCAAAAGCCACTGACAGTTGAGTGACAGGCTGATAAGGCCCCAGAGCTCGCTCCGTAGCCCTTCATCCTCCTCCGCCCTCCTCGCCCCAGCCTGATTGCAGCAAGGCAGCCGCTCATCGAGTTGTTGCGATCATTGCTGGAAACGGTGGGGAAAGAGGAGGTTGTGAAACACGGAGCGCTCACGGCTCCCAGCAGGACACAGGCTGCAGTGACCCCGACCCTGCTCCGCCCAACCCAGAATCTCCCCAACTCCTGAAATGCAGCTGGAAGCAGGGCAGGCAGATGCCCAGGGGCCCGTGCCTAGACCCCCAGCCGGGGCCCACTGTCCCCACTCTGGGCAAGCGGTCCTCACCGACCCAAGCTCTTTGTTACTCTGCTGAGCCCCAGCGTCACCCCGTCTTGCAACCCTGGCTTGTTCTCTAGGATCCATAAACGGCAGCTAATAAACCAGAGGGAGTGGTTGTGTGGGGGTGGGGAAGGGGCAAATGCAGCCCTGGGGTAATTGCACTGATTGCAGGCTGCTTACACCAGCAAGAACTGGCCCATCGGCCAGAGAACTCTGCCTTCACCAGCCGCAAGCAGATGCAACCATAGAGCTGGAACACAACAGCCGGACCGCGAGCTGTGTACGCAGACCACATGCTAGTGAGAGATGGGACCCAGTGCCTGATGCCGCAGGGGTGCGGGGGGGGAGGGGGCGGAGGGAGGGGAGGAGGAGGAGGAGAGGCATTTTAAATATGGGAAAAGAAAGAAAAGAAAGGCCCCCCCTCCCCTAGTGTAGTAGTTCTGAAAGTCCCCCCATGTCTCTAACAGAGAGAGAAAACCCCTCCAAGTCCCCTCTTCTAGCCCGCCCAGCCCTGTCCGCGGACCCCAGAGTCCCTTGCCCTGGTTCTTTACCCAGTCCACTGTGGAAAGAGCTTCTGATCTCAGCACCCAACCCAGCTGCACACCCCGGGAAGCCAGCCCCCCAAGGTCTGCCAGCAGATCCCGGAGCAGGGATCTGGCTGTTCGTTCTCCGGCAGACAGCATTACCTCTCCAGGAGCTGAGGTCAGAGGGCATGGAGAGAATCCGCTCAGACCTTCGGCCATCCACACCCATTGGCATCTAAGCCCCTGGTAGATCCCCACAGCGCTGGGTGGATGCAATTGCTGGCCGGTGCCTGGTGCCCATGGGAGACGTCCTGGCGCGGCCACTGCGCCCACAGGATTGGAAGGACCAGCCACGCTCCAGCCGGAGGTGCTGGCTCCTGAACTCTCTGCTCCCAGATGTGGCTTCGTTTTCTTCCCCTCCTGGCTTGTGCCCTGCACTAGCAGCGGGAGCTGAGGTTGCTTCGCGTCCCAAGCTCACACTGGCAGCCGCCTGGGCTAGGAAGGGGAAGGGCACGCTAGATGGGTGTCACTCACAGTGAGTCAGGGAACCAGAAAGTCCAGCCTCCAAGGACGCGTCCCGACAGCTCCAGGGACCTTCCCCCGCTCCCCACAGCCAGGCAGGAAGCAGCCGCCTTGGGTGGTTGTTTTGGCAGGCAATAGAGCTTTTGAAGGAGGTGGCAGGGGCCAGTGGATGGAGCAGGAATGGGGGCCAGGATGCCTGGGTTCTAGTCCCAGCTCTGGGAGACAATGTGGTCTAGTGGTTAGAGCAGGAGACTGGGAATCAGGACATCTGTGTCCTATTCTAGTTCTCTGAGGGAGAATACCTGCTTTCTAGTCCTGACTTTGGGAGGGCAGTGCTGTCTAGTGGTTAGAGTGGGACTAGCAGCTCCTGGACTCCCTTCTCAGCTTACCACTGTGTGACCTGGGGCAAGGTGTAGCAAGCCCGTGCCTCAGTTTCCCCATCTGTACTACAGGGATCATGTTGGTGCTTGCCTTCTGAGGGTCAGCGACTGCCAACACAGCACAGCTTGGCAGAATCGGCACCACGAACATTTAGCAAGCCAGAAACCAAGTCTTTCCCATCCCAGACCAGGTCTACACGAGAAGTGCTTCGCTGGTCCAGCCGTACCAATACCCTACACGGACAAAACGCACCTAGAATGGGTGCAGCTGTACCGGAAAAGCTGATTTTTCCTGGCAGAGCTTATTCCATCCCCTGACCACAGGCAAAGCACGCAATCGTGGTACAGTAGAAGCTCAGAGATATGAGTTACGAACTGACCGTCATCCACGCGCCTCATTTGGAGCTGGAAGTACGCACACAATTTGGCAGCGGCAGAGAGCAAAAAAACCAAAAAAACCAAATGCAGTACAGTGCTGCGTTAAACCTAAACTAAAAAACTAAAGGGAAAGTTTAAAACAAAAGATTTAACCCGATAAGGAAGCTGGGAAACTTTTTCGGTGCTTGTTTCATTTCAGTTAAGATGGTTCAAAGCATTTTTTCTTCTGCACACTAAAGCTCCAGAGTCACTGTTCAGCTGTAAACTTTTGCAAGAACCACGCTAACGTTTCGTTCAGCGTTAGGAACAGTCTGCATTCCCGCGGCGGGCCTAACTCTGAGGGGCTACTGGACAAAGTGCCATTGGACCAATGTAACTGCATCTCCGCTCCGAGCTCCTGCCGGCACCCCTCTGACGGCCAAGGATCTCCCCTCCTCATGTCCCTGACCAACAGATCTGTGCTGGCAGGAACCCCTAGTACAGACCTGGCCTAAGAAATGACGATGATTAAAAATGTTACTGATTCAAAGAAACAAAATCCCTCACCTGGGGTGAGCCAACTACAGCCACGCTCGGAGAAGCTTGCCCTGTAAGCATTTGTGGTTAATTATAATCATTATGGTGATGATTAATTATGATGACTTACAGGCCAGCTTGCATAAGCCCGGCCCATCCCAGTTCTCCACCACACACTTGCAAGTACACGGTTATTTACAAGTTGTTTGTCTAAGCACCTTTGGAGTTTAAGTCAGTTCCTACCCAAAGCCTTTACCAGGAGAGGGCTGGGCCCATGGAGAGCTGTACCGGGGCTTTGCGGCTGCCCTGTGGCCTTTCCTGAAAAGACCCTGCTAGCTGACAACCCTCAGTGGTTCTCAGCCTAAGTTCTTGAGGCAGGGATCTATCATCACCATTTTACAGAGAGGGAAAATGAGGCACAGAGCCAGGACTCGACTTGCTTGGAGTCACACCGAGAGTTGAAGGCAGAGCTGGGAATAGAACCCAGGCATCCAAGCGACCAAGCCCCCAAACTCTGACCATTAGCAACACTCTCCCAGAGACTAAATGGGAACCCAGAGCCCCGATTTTCTTTTGCTCTAAGAACCGGGCATGGAAGCCAACAGTGCTCCACTCTACCGGATTATGTTCTCCCCAGAGCTGGGAACAGAACCCAGGAGTCCTGGCTCCCAACCCCCCCCAGACCTCACTCCCTTTCCACTCAGCTGGGTTTTGATGAGTCAGGTGCACTAATCCAGGTGCTCAGTCTGTGACGGAGGAGGCAGAAGACACCGTTCAGGCTGGCAGCATCTGCCACGCAGTGCCCTGCTGTTACCCTCATTACGGCTCCTTTGTAGCGCTGCCCTGTACACAGGGCCTCCGCTGCATCCTAGGGCATTGGGAGAGCATCCAGGTGTGTGGGTGTGCCTTGGAGTGAATCTGTCGGTTCGCTCAGCCAATCCGGCTGAGGAGTGTGCCGCAACAGCTGGATCTGTCATCAGCTGCAAATTAAACAGGAAGGAGAAATGGGAACAGAGGGCTGGAGAGCAGAAGGGTGGAAAACCACCCTGCAGAAACCACACCGCTTCGATATATGCCCAGCAGTGGGTGTGGGCAGCTAACACCTCCATGCCCATCCTGTGGTACTGCAGCCTTAGCATGGCTATTCAGTCGAGACCAGTTCTGGACCTGATTCTTATTGGCACTAGGGCCCTTTACTAGAAAAAAAATTGGGAATAGGGGACATGAGGCCACTGAAACAAAATTTCCATGTGGAACTGCAGCATCATTTCCAACTTGAAATACATTTTGGTTTTCGGGTGTTCATTTTTTCAACAGAAAAATCATGTTTTCCCCCTGGAAGGCTGCCACTGTTCACAAAATATCATTTAGTTGAAAACCCTCAAAAATGTGGATGGAAAGTTTTCCATCAGCCCTACCCTTTGTGTTGCGATGGTTTATCATCTGTACTGTGGTAGCACCTACGGGTGCCATTCTGTGGCTAAGTTCAATTTAGGGCCCCTTTACAATGCCTATAACTACTTTACACTGCTAGAACGAGGTACATGAGGTCTTAGGAATGCTCTATACACAGATTTTCTACTAGTAATAGCCAGTATAAAAGAACCAAGCCCTCTCTTGAGATTCACGGGAAGGACCATCATCTTGGTTTAGCAAAATGCCCCCGGAACGTGGCTTTTCTCACTTAAGAAGCATAGCGTTGTGGTTAAGGCAGAGGAGTGAAAGGCAGGAATCCTGGGTTCTTTGCCTGGCGTGGCTGCTGTGTGGCCTGGGGATAGTCACGTCACCTCCCGGTGCCTCAGTTTCCCCAGGAGTCCAGTGGGGCTAATCAAACCTCTCAAAGGGCCGAGTTCTCAATGAGAAGCTATAAGCACCATTACTTTCCCACTACCCCTAATGATCCCTCCTCACTCTCCAGTCTCTGTCATTTCAGGACCTCAGAGCCTTTTCCACATAGTTTCCCAACCTGTGTGTGAGAGATCTGTATTAGCACTGCAACATACAGGCGGGGAAACTGAGGCACAGAGCAGGAAACCAGCATTACACTATCCACATGCAGTAAGGGTCTTTTAACCAGACTCTATAGTTTGTGGTGGGAAAGGTGCAAAAAGCCTGGTTCTGCCTGAAAACATTCTGGTCAGGATACGCTCTGGGTGAGACTCTGGTGCCCTTCCAAAACTCCCACTGATTCCAAGGGGGCCGGGATTTTGCTCCTTAGCTTTTCGCAGGACAAGCTCATAGTCCTTGCCTTGGAGAAATCGATGCAAGGTTAAACCCGGGATCAAACCAACCCCAGCTCACACAGCTACAATCACCTTTAACTTCCATGCCACCAGTTTTAGCTCCTTTTTCACCAGTGTTATGCACACGTACCCCAGACGGAGCTGGCGACCTGGCCAGCCCTGGAATCTTGAGTCCCAGCTCCCCGCTGTAACCACTAGACCCCCACTCCCTTCCCAGAGCCAGAGCTAGAACCCACGATTCTGACCCTCTGTCCTCCCTGCTCTTCCCACAAGGCGCCCTTCTGTCCCAGAGCCTGGGACAGAAGCCAGGAGCCCTGATCCCCCATTCTCTGCTCTAAGCACTAGACCACATTAAACCTCTTGGTGCCTCAGTTTCCCCTAATAAAATGGGACCGAATACTCCCCTTTAGACAGCGCTTTTAGATCCCCACGTGAAAAGAACTCCCACTTGCAAAGTACAATTATCGTTACCCTTGTCTTAGATGGCAGCGGCGGGTTCCTCTTTATCCATCCCCGTTCTCCCTGAGCCGTGCAGCATGTGCCAAGCAGGTCTGTCTGTCAGTGTGCCAGACAGATCCACAGGAGGCCGTGAAGGGACAGCACTTCACCCCCAGCCAAGACCATCCGGATCTACCCATTCCCGGCCATTCCTGGTGCCGCAGAGCCGAGCCATTCCCTGATGATTCCCATTCCCCGAGCCATTCCCTGTCTCAGAAGCATCTGTCTGCAGGGAATGGCCTGATGCTTCCACCGCAGATCATCTGTCCGGAGCAGGAACAAGCAGGTCACCCCCCACCCCGCCCCGTTCTGCATGTAGGGGTAGAAGAATTGGGTAGTGTCCCTTTAAATAGCTTTGCATACCAGCTGGGTTCTAAAGCACAGAACACGGTGAGCGCCGCTACGGGGCTCGCACACTATTTAAAGGGATACTACCTCGTTCTGCTAAACGACACTGCTCCACGCACAGACCATTCAGCCCTTCGTTACCCCGAGCAGGAAATGCACTTCACTGATCAGAAGAAAATCATTGAGGATCAAGGCCTGCTAGGCGCCTTGCTCACCTGCCTTAGCTGACTTGTAGCAGCTGGGGGGGCCCTGAACTCTGAGGAGGGAGGTTCCAGGAAAGGGGCACAGCCCGAGCTGGCTCTGGCACGAGAAAAGCTGTGGGCTGCCTTCCCCCTTTGAGGAGCCGATCGCAGGGACGTGTGAGGTTGAGCGCATTGTCTGAACGCTGGGAAGGAGGGGAAACCCCCGCATTCGCTATTCGGCCGGGACAGAAAGCTCCTTGTAACACAGAAACTAGGTTACTCTGCCCTGGAGCTGTTGGCTGAGAAAACAGGGTCCCAGGGAGGTTTAAATTGTTCCCATTGTTCTGTGCTGGTCCGGAGCCACGAACAGAAAGCGATTGAGGCTTGGCCCTCCGTGGCGCTAAGACCTCTCTGTGCCATTCTGGCAGCCGCAGGGGTCTTAAAGTGGGTGGAAACAGCCCCCCTAAGAATCCCCCGTACAGAGGTGGCTTCCCTGCTCCGTGTGGAGCTGATATAAGGGTTAATTGCCTGCAAACAGCACGAGGGGCTAGTATGACTTCAAACCCCCGTAACAGAGGCGCAGGCTAAACAGCTACACTAAATCAGAACCGGCAGGAAGAGGACCAAGCGAACGCTACCATGTCAAAATGGCTGAGGCGACATCTACACTACCAGCAGGATCGACTTTGCGGGTTCAAATGAGCGGCAGTGAAGACTCGCTCAATCGAACCTGGAAGTTGACTTTGTAAATCCACCCCGGCAAGCTGCGTAGTGCTGCGCCAACCGGAGGGCGTTTCCTGTCGGCGCAGCACAGTGGAGTGGAGATGCCACCGTAAGGTGTTAGGAAGTCGATGGGAGATACACAAGTTATTGTATTTAATTTGCGTATCTCCTGCCTACTGCTGCCAAAATCTGCTGCCCATGTAGACCAGGCCTGGTAATGGAGGCCATCGGAGGTTGAAAGGCGTCCTTTTAAATGTGGAAATCAAGCACTAGAGATGCTAATTGGAAGGTGGACAAGCTCTGGCAGGTGAAGTGTAAAAATACAACGAGGCGGGGCCAAGGGAGAATTTGAGCAGCAACTTGGCTAAAGATGCAAGAATTTGTTTTCAAGTACCTCGGGAGCAGGAAGCTTCGCAAAACAGGCACATGAAGAGGGGGGAGGGTCCCACGACAACAGTTTTTGGTGGTCTCGGAGTGTGGCCACCAACTCTTGCTGGGGGCCACTCGGACAAATTTGCCTAAAATACTGAGTTCATTCCAGGAAAGCAAAGAAATACGCGCACAGCCTCATCCAAATCATTGTCACTTAGGTAGGGTTTTTTGGCAGACTCAATAACAAAAATCAAGTTCAATGCAAATAATGAAGCTTGACGCTTGCTGCCAGAGCCCTGGGGGGTTGACGCCCATTACCGGCACCCCGCCGCCCCAGGGGGCTGAAACCCAAACCTTGCCATTTCCAGTAAGGGAGTCAGGACCTCACTGGCCACCTGTGAAGTCCTAGTTCCTCCAGCGCTGGGCACATCAGCCCCACGTCTGCAATGGTGCTGTCCAGAGCCCCAAGGAGGCTGTGCCATGCACGGCTTGGGTCCCCTGCTGGAGGCACCAGCAGAAACCAAAACAGGGCTTCCAGAAGCAACATCTGGCCACTGCAGGGAGGAGCAGCCGCTTTGCTCCCATCTCCACCCAGGAGGAGGCAGTCAGAGCCGCAAACAAATCCGCTGGCGGCCGCACGCGGCCACAGTGGCCGCATTTGGGAAATGATGGAACCTCCAAGGAGGACAAAACCATTGCAGAGAAGCTAACTTATTTATTTGCATCTGTCTTCACTGCAGAGGATGTGGGGGGAGTTACCCACAGCAGATCTCTCCTTTTTGGGCAACAGATCGGAAGGCCTGTCCCACAGTGACGTGTCAATACAAGCGGCTTTAGAACAAATCGATAAATTAAACAGTACTCAGGAACTCAGAGGTGAAATTGCAGAACTACGAACTGTTAGTACATAACTCTCACTGAAACAAGCCTCTGTACCCGACGAGTGGGAGGAAGCTAATGTCATGACCATTTTTTAAAAAGGCTCTGGGGCCACTCTAGCAATTACAGGCCAGTGATCCTAACATCCATATTGGGCAAAATGGTAGATAAAGACCAGAATTATCAGACACAGACGAAAAGGATTTGTTGGGGAAGAGGCAACATGGCTTTTGTAAAGGGCAGTCAAGCCTCACCAATCTATAAGAATGCTTTGTGGGGATCAGCGAGCATGTGGATCAGGGCCATCCAGTGGATGTAGGGCACTTGGGCTTTTAGAAAGCTTTTGACAAGGTCCCTCACCGAAGGCTTGTAAGCAGACTAAGCAGTCATGGGTATGACAGGGAAGGTCCTCTCATGGATCAGTAACTGGTTAAAAGATGAAGGGTAGGAATAAATGGTCAGTTTTCACAGTGGAGAGAGGTAAATTGGGGTGGGGAGGGGTCTTCCCAGGAGTGTGTACGGGACCAGCGCTGTTCCACATATTCATAAATGATCTGGGAAAGGGAGTGAAAGTGAAGTGGCAAAGTTTGCAGACGATACAAAATTATTCAAGCGAGTTCAGTCCAAAGCAGACGGCGAAGAGTTGCGAAGGGATCTCCCAAATCTGGGTGACTGGGCAACAAAATGGCAGATGAAAGTCGACGTTGATGAGTGCAAAGCAACACATTTTGGAAAAAGCAATCCCAACTACCCACATATAAACCAGCTGTTACCACTCAAGAAAGACCTCGGACTCTCTGTGAATAGTTCAGATTTCCCCTCCTCCTTCAGGTGCATCACAGAAGGATCTATTGCACCTCCACTGGTGGAGGCACTGCTAGGAGACGCAGGATAATGGACTTGCAAGACCCGTTTCTGCTGAGCGGGAATGGGGGGGGGTTGTCAGAAGCAGCAGAGGGGGGATATGGGGCTCTGGAGCCCAGCGACCTGGTCCCACCCCAGCGGAAGGAGGGATGGAGCAGCGGTCCTGTTTGTAGAGAATCCCCTCTGCTTTACAGAGTAAGCAGGGGAATAACGAGAGCTGGGTGGGAAATGGCCTGCCCATCCTGGAAAAAATCTGGGGGGGATTTCAGAACCTTTCCCCATTCCGCATTGGGGAGATAGCAAGATTTTTCCAAGTGCTTCAGTGAAAAAACAGAGATCAAGAGTGAGAGCGAGCGAGAGCGAGAGATCCATGCCAGAAACAAGAGGGCAATTCCCCTGGGGTGTGCAGGTTCAAGTCCCTGATCTGCCAACGGGCAGAGTGACAGCTTGAATGTGCTTCCCCCACGTCCCAGGTGGGCCTCCCGGGCTACGGGCTGTTCTGGGGTGGGCCCTGGAACCAAACTCCGCCCCAACCCAAGCAGCCATAGAATGCTGGGATGCTCATAGTCCAGATCCCAGGTTTGCCAGCTGCATCCCTCTCAGGTCCAATGCAAGGCGGGAACCCATGCAATGAGAGGAAACTGCTAGCAGAGGGGCGGAAAGGGTTAATGCACCCCCCCGCTGATTCTTGGGGCCCTTCTATCCTGGCATGATAAAATGCACTGCATGGGGGTTAAGAGGAGCCAGCACAAAATGAATGCACCCACTTCACTGAGCGGGTTCAAGGTGCGTGCAGCCCTTCGGTTGGCTTCTCTGCACAGGACGAAATCTCGCCCCTGGGGATCAGTGCCTGCGGCTCTGCCATTCAGAGACAGATTCCTGCCCTTTCCCCGTCCCCCGGCTGCCCTTCCCCCCAGATGGATGAGCCTGTTGCAGCCTGTCTGACGCCCCGGCCTGCGAGTCTGCAGCTGATCAGCCTGGCTTTGCTCTACCTCCCCGTCCATCCTTGGCTTTATCTTTCCAACAGCAGCTTCTTTCCAGGTCTCTAGGCTGGGAATAAAAGCGCCAGGTGCTTTCTCACCCTTCCACAGAAAGTGACCAGCAGGGGACTCGTCTCCTGGTTCCCCCCAATTTCTCCCCCCAATTCCAAAGAGAGATGATCTGTCTGGCCCTCTTTATCACTGAATTAACAGCCAGGCTGTGTGCACCCCAGCCCTGGTGGAGCCAGCCAAGCTGGGAATGACAGACCCTGGTGTCTGGTGGAGATGGAGAGGAGAGACCCCTGCCCCGTCTGAGCCCTGCAGGTAATTCCAGGCGCTGACCAGCAATTCCCAGGGAAGACACCAGCCCCTGGGACTCCTAGCTACCTGATCAAACATGCCCCTCTGTCCATCCATAACCCTCCCTTCTTTCCTCCCTCCATCTCCTTCCATCCATCCCTATCCCTCTATCAACACCCCCCATTCCGTAATAAACTCTGCAGGACGGGGACCTTGGGAAGGGATTCCCAGCTCGTGTAAATTGGTGTCGCGCTATTGGCGTCAACAGCCCAGGTCTTCAATGGAGTGTGCAGATTTATGCCAGCTGTTTTCCTCTGCGCCCACTGCATTACCCAGCATAGCATCCAGCTGCAGAAGATAGCTTTATTAAGAAAAGCCCCACCGGGCAGCCTTATTTCATGCCTTTGCCGTGAATTTACACCCCACGGGACCACGTTGCTAGCGCCAGTTGGCACCAGCTGTGAACCCGGTCCTGTGTTCTGCTGCCCCGCAAGCCAGATGGGAGAATGGCGTGATCTTGGCTTGTAAAACAGATCGGCGGGTCAGGCTACAGATTTCCCACCCTGGGGCTGCCAGCAAGAAGGTACAAGGGAGTCTGGCTTAGCAAAAGGTCCCCAGTGCCTCGTTTTGCTCCCTGGTTCACCGCGAGCGCAAGCGGCGCTCCCGTTGGGGACGTGCGTGTTTTCTCATCGGCACCTCATTGTTTCAGCAGCTGGGGTTTTCCTGGAGGAAACCAGGCACCGATGCTCTTTGCTGCATGAATTCCCCAGCTAGGAAACCCTTTGGAAAAAGCCAATGGGGGGTTTCCCCCCTTGCCCTGCTGTCTCCAGAATCTCCCATCCAAACAACAGCCCCCCCACCTCCCCATCATCATCCCCCAGCACAGAACATCACATTCTTACCTGGTCTGGTAAGATCTGGCCCCATCCTCACCCAAGAGGAGCCCAGATCTCGCTCTTCAACCCCCGCCCTGCCCCCTCCTAGCTCCGATTCCCGGACCTCGCCCCGGTGCAGCTCCCGGCGCGAGGAAACCAACCTGCTGGGAACGGGGCTCCCTGCGATCTAGAGGAGGAAAAGCCCTCCCTAGCCGCGCATCCCTCCTCGGTCTGCTGGGGACCCTCCTCGCGTCACCATGGTGACAGCTTACCTCCCAGAGCCAGCTACAGCTGGGGCGTGCTGCCTGCGTGTCAGCTGGACAGCCGAGGCTGTGGGAAGAGGCTGTGTGTGGCTCCGGTTGGGATCCAGTTGAGATGCCGCGGCCGAAAGGCTCAGTTCCTCTTCCTGGAACCGCATGGCCTGGCTGGAGAGAAACAGGCAAATCACAAGTCAGTCCTTTCCATTTGCACCCCTGAGCTAGAAATCCAGCTGTCGCCGACGCACCATGGCAGGGGCGGAGGTGCCGGGACAGTCCCGGGCGATGCACCATCCCTTCTCGCCCGGGGCACCCCGGCTCACGTGGGTTTCCCCAGTTTTCACACACAGGCCTCAACCGTAAGGCCTGGCGCCCGCCTGACTCATTTGTGACCAGGCGTCGTTGCATTGCAGCTGCTGGCGGGGTTATAGGCCATGCATGTGGCACGGGCCACCCTGCCTGGCGCCTCCCGGGCCGGATCCTGGCGCTGCGTCGCTGGGACGCCATGGAGCTCGGTGGGGTTACTCCTAAGCGATACCGGGAGCGGCTCAGGGCCCCATCCTCCCCCCAGCCTCGCCTCTCGTGCGGTCACTCACGCCCAAGCTAAACAAGCACCAAGCGCTCGCGGCTCGGTGTGGGCCTGATTGCCCGGCTCGCCACGCAGTCACTGACCCCTGTGCACGCTGCCCCTGTGCTGATCTGGGAGCGTTTTGCACGCCCCACCCCGCGTAGGGTTTTACCCCCAGTTTGCTTGAGACGGAAGACGGCACGAGTCGGGCCCTGTGCTGCTTTCACTTGTCCCGGTGTAAATCACGAATAATCAAAGCCAGGGGAGTGAACAAAGGCAGGATTGGGCCCTTTATGCGCTTGGTTGGGTTAGTTTTTTTCGTCCTCTACCCCATCTTCTGCATCCAGGGGCCCAATTCCCCGCCCCACTGACCTCAGACGGGTCAGTCTTTGTTTGCAATAGCAGCTGAGAAAGTGAAGGCCCATGCAGAAAGTGCCCAACATTTTGCAGGATCGGGTCCACCGACTGCAAAGGGAGGGGTGGTGTGATCAGATTGGGGAAGGCAGATGAGATGGGGGCCTCTGGCTTAAACAGAGCCCAGCGTGGCCATGACCAGCCATTATTATTATTTGTATTGCCGTGCTAGGCGCTGTACAAACAGAAAACTAGCCTCTGCGGAAGGAGCTTGCAATCAAAGCAAGGTTTGGTGTTATTATCTATGCTCTGTATTGCAGTTGCACCCTCGAGGCCAGCGCCTCTTGGTGCTAGGGGCTGTACAAATTCCACACGAAGCAGCGGTCCTTGCCCCAAACGCCTGGCAGTGTAAGGAAGAGGATTGAGGGGGCCGCGTGTGCAGGCCGGGGGAAATTCGCACTGCCCCTGTCCAGACTGTTCCTGCTTTGGCTAGAGATGCCTTCTTTCAGCTTTCACTCAGTTAAGGGCAATAATGTAGCCATCTGTCCACGCTGTTAAAAATCCCCTTGCGGCATGAACTCCGGCCTCCTGGATGAATCCTCGTAACCCAGCTAATTCTGTTTGTGCAAAAATTCCCCCCGCCCCCAAAAGTCTTAATGGAGGAAGTTATTTTTCACTTCCCCTCCTTTTTAAAAACCAAAAGGCCATCACTCCACTTGTTCATCACTGACACAGACCCGCTGCCATGTTCTGCCCCAGAGGGGGCTGCATGTCAGTGGCAGGTGGAGGAAAACCCGCACCCGCTTTGGGCCCTGGACCGTACAGAGCAACAAGGGGTTACAAGAAGGAAAGGCTTGCAGAGGGCAGAGCGCACACCACAGGTGGCAGACAGGCAGCCTCACTTCCTGTCTAGTGTGGCTGTCAGTCCTCACTGGCACAAGGCTGGGTTAGACAGCATCTGGCATGAGTCATTCCTGTTCTTCTCAGAATGAAAGGAGAAGCAGACAGCAGCATTTCCCCACCCCAATACACCTTTTAACTCAACTCAGGAAAGCACACATCCCTAATTCAGCAGGCCATTTCTTTGTTCTGTGTTTGTACCCTGCTTCACGACTGGGGTTCCTAGGTGCTGCTGCACTACAAGCAATCAATGATGGTAATATAACAACGATGAATAGCAGTCTCCACCACTGAAATGCAGCCACCTCTGGGCTGGAACACGGCAGCTACGTGAACACCACCCAGTAACATCGCCCAAAAGTCTAAGACAGGAAATGAAAAACAAGCTAGGAATTTAGGAGTGTGGAAAGGATTTCACAAGTTGGTTGGGAGGCCCTGGGAATCTTTTATAACCACAGATGGTCAGGACTTTTGCCCTTCATCACTGAAAACAGTGCCTGGAGGCTGGGGCTATGATTCACCACTGACTCAGAGGGGAGAGCGTGCCACCTGCTGAATCATCATTTCCTCCAGCACCAAACGGCTTCTTAGAGAACTTCCATGCAAGTTCGGAGCCAGCTTGACCCACTCGAGTTCTTGTGACCTGACCCAAGTGCCATCAAAACACTTTATAAACCGAGGCAGGCCCTTTTTCTATTCCAAAACTCATATGTTCTGCAGTTATGTACAGTCATACTAAAAACCTCCAGCCTGCAGCTTATATGTACTAAGGCCCATCCTGCCAACCCCAAGTGTTAAAAAAAGCAGAAGCCAGGCCTTCAAAAACCCATGAGACTGGCTTGAAAAAAAAGCATGAGATTTTATACGTCTGGAGTGCTTTTTATTGGTCGGCTGGCTTTTGCACAGGTCACGTTTTCGAGCTTTCCTCTGCAGCCGTGAGAGCTAGGACCTACTTTTCCTGCTATCGCACGCCAAGAGTCCACTAGATTCACGTAACTCCAGGACCAGGGGTCTGCAGGGAGAAACCAAATATCGCCAGAGTCGCAGGAAACTGCGGGAGCCGGCGATGCCGGGGAGGAGGGAGTTCCCTTACACCACTCTGGCTGTGCAAAGCGTGGTCTGGGTGTAAATCTTCCTTTACGCTGCCAGGTCCCTTTACACTTTCAGAGCAAGGCAAAGGGGCTTTTAGAGTAACTGAGAATCAGACCCATCATCTGTTACCCCTCCTTACGTACTAGGGGTGCTGACTGTACCAGCTACATCCTGTCATGTTTGCAGAGTACCAGGGACCTAGTACAAAGCTGTAAAACAGGAGGGGGCCTGATCCCCATTTACACCACAGCTCCTTTCCCCCACTCTGGCAGTGCAAAGGGGCTTTGGTGTGAATGCGAACTGGGCCCAAGTCGCTTCCAGGAGAATATTCCCAACAGCCATGCAGCCCCATTTCCCGCTCCCTCCCGTCAGAGCCGGCCTGGTTCTCCACTGCCCAGCACCTTGTGCCTTCATTCACACAAGCGCAAGGCGAGCGAAACACGCCAGCCTCCCTTGCCGGCAGCATGTCACACCCATTGCAAGTGTTGGAGAATGAGGCCTGCTGATTTACGCCAGCGCTAGGGACAGGCGAACCCTTAGCTGGGCTCCCATCAGGGAGGCTTGGCTGACACTTGTGGTTTCTCCCTTCCTTTAATGACAAAGAAGTGAGAAACGATACGGCAGCCACCGGAAAGAGCTGTCTCCTCCCTCCCCTGCACGGCCCGTCAGCAGCAGGGAGAATCAAGGCACCAGCTCTTGTTAGGGCCAGCCATGCATACAAGGAACATGGGGGGCAGCCACAGGCAGGAAACCTGACAAAGTTGTAGGAGATCAGAGCTCCGTGGCATGGCTGGGTGCGAACCCCCACCGGAGTAATTGGAGAGTCTTCCCGGGGATGTCAGCCGGTCCCCCCGAGGGCTGATGGCCCAAAGGAACGGACCATGGTGTCCAAGGGGTGACGGGACCCAAAACTTCATTGGAACACAGAGGCCACCACGTGGGTCTAAAGAGTTGCATTATCACCACAATACACTGGGGTTTCTGATGTTAAAAGTTGCTGTGTCCGGCCAAGGATGCAGCTCAAAACTGGGCAAAATGCAGCAGCTGTCAGCCCCCAGCGCGTGCGAGAGAGAGTTTCAGTCACGTGAGAGTGGGGAGATGTGCAAGGCTATCCATCTGATCTGTGCATGTTCTCTCTCTAGGTACCAGAGGTGGCTGTTGAAGGGGGGGCGGAGTTACCTTGTGGCTGGGGTACAGCTGATCTGCTTTGTGTGGGGGAGGGAGGTGTGGTTATTTTGCATTTCCCTAGATAAAACCCTGCAGTAACGGAGGGGGCAGGGGGAGATAATCTGCTCTCGCTCCCCCCCCACCCATAGGTCTCACTCACATCTCTAACAGGGCTTGGCTCAAGCCCCAAAGCCGGAGGTTTAACAGCCCTTCTAAATTCTGTCATGAATTCTGACCATCTCCTTTAGATGTCAGGTTCAAATCCAGGCCCCGCTTGGGGGTGATGGCCCGTGCGCAGTGAGTTTGCTTGTTCTCAGTCCTAACTGGAGGAAGAGGCCAGGTCGCGACCCCGCCCCACCTGGCCCCTTGTTGGCAACCTGAGCGGAGAGGCCAGGGACGGACAGGGCCCTGAAACCTCAGTTCCCCCTCTTGCTCCTAGGAGGTCAGGCTGCAGAAGATCCCCAGGCTTATTAGCAGTGGGAACCGGCCAGCAGGTCCTGCGGTGCTTCAACTAATTAACTGGTTGGTGCTGACCTCTCACCGCAGGTCCCGCTATGCTCCTGCTTTGCATCATTTGTACCTTGCACGCACTCTCTGACTACAGCCTAGGATGGGAAGCGATGCTGAAAACGCCCGTTGCACAGAGCTCAGTTCAGAGTTATAGTTAGCATGTTTGAATCACGTCTATAGCACAGCCTGGGCCATGGCTGCTCAGTGCTCGAGGGGATTTGCACAGCTGCTACTCCATGCACCACTGCTTTATGCACGGTGGCTGTTTGCACAGTGCACGAGCGGGTTTGCACAGCTTCTACTCACTGCATGACTGCATTATGCACGGCTGCTGCCCCGTGCACCACCACTTGGTGCACGGTTGCACAATGCACAAGTGGCTACTCCAAGCACCACTGCTTGATGCACGATGCACAGCTGCTTTTGCACTAGAGCTACTTGGTGCGCCAGCGTTTTAAGCAGGGCTGCCAGATGGATGGTGCATGACCGCTCCAGACACAATTGCTGCTCAGCAAACAAGGCCGGGTCAGCCGCACAGCATTTATACTGGTGCAGCTTTTTCTCAATGCTCGGAGATCACCAGCCCGAGAAGAAGCAACGCTCTCTGGCCCCAGGGAGGTCCTTGTGCACACGTCTCCTGTGACGGAGAAACCACACGCTGCGGCTGGGGCAGCATCTGTGTGGAACAGATTAGCATGCCGGGACCTGGGGGGCTCAAAAACTGGGATTGGGCCCTGGGAGTGTCATCAGTTTCCACCCGGCCCATCTCATTCTAGGCTCCCTGATCTAGAAGGAGAGGGGTGAAGTCCCCGCCGCACAGCCATGGTCATTACCATACTTGCATTCCTAGCAGAGCTCTTTTCAACCCTGGCTCTAAGAGCACTTCATGAACAGGAGTCACTAACACTGCTCCCCCCCTTTACAGAGGAGAAACTGAGGCACAGCGAGGCAATGTGACAGCGGGCCTGTGGCTGTGCCGGGAACAGAACCCAAGCCTACAGAGTCTCGGCTCAGCACCCTACACTTCAAGCAACCCCGTTCCTTTGAGGCAACTGTTCCCAGGCTGTGTGGGATCGAGACCTGGCTGCTGGAGGGGCCTGAAAGTTTCTTCCCTTACTTACGTTGCCTTGGCTGGCAGCTGTGGAAGTAGGGTGCTGCGGGGGAACCAAGGATACTTGGCTGGTACCCAAGAACAGAGGCAGAGTACAAAGGGCCTCCTGCCAGAGATTCAGAGAGGGCCGGGAGAGGCCAGAAAGCGTCCCAGCTGCCCAAAGAAAGAGCTACAGTGGAAGGCGGGGGTCTGGACGGTCCCCAAAGGCGACAGGCCCAACAGAGGCGGAGCTGGCACCGACAGGCAAAGCCGTGCCGCTTGCCCGGGGGGAGAGGCACAGCAGCCCCGATTCCCCATCTCTGGGCAGCTCACGCACACCAGCGAGTGTCAGATCCCCACCCGGCGGCGTGAGCAGCGTCTCGTGCCCAGCAGAACCGGCGCAACGAGCACGCGAGGCTCGGAGCAGCAGAGGACCGGGCGGCTTTGCTCCAGTGCAATCGCCGACGCAAAGCACAGGTTAATGGAGAATTCGAAAGGCTGCCACGCAGCGGTGGGGCGGGCTGGATGTCCCGTCCACAGAACTAGCCATGTTGGACTAACCCCCTGAGCTCCAACTGCTGCTCCGCTGTGCACACGTCCTGTTCCCGGGGAAGCCCTGGCTGCAAAATGGGCCTGAAAACCCGTTATTCTGCATCAATTTGCCTTTCCCGGGCCTCCCTTCACCATAGAGCCCACGGCACTTTACAGACCTTAACCGAGCCCCACGGCACCCCTGTGACTTAACCTCACTCCACGGATAGGGAAACTGAGGCGCAGGGAGGGGACGTTACTTGCCCAAGGTCACACAGAGAACCTGGGACCAAGCCAGAGATGGAAGGCACGAATCCAGCCTGTTGCACTTTCTTGCCCCAACCACCAGTTAGAGAGCTGGGGACAGAACCCAGGAGTCCTGAAACACTGTTTCCCCCCCCAACTCTAACCACTAGACCGCTCTCTCTCTCCTGAAGCCTGGCATTGAACCCAGGAGTCCTGGCTCTCACTCCCCCCTGCTCTAACCACAAGAAATCCCCTCCCATCCCAGAGCTGAGAAAAGACCCCAGGAGCCCTGGCTCCCAGCCCCTGCTCTCAGTCTGTGGGTTTGCTCCTCCCACGGCGACTGATCTCACAGAGCAAGGGTCGTTCCCTTTGCAATGGCTGGAGGAGCCAAGAAGGCCGTTCCCACGGTGCTGTGGGGGCTTAATGCATCTTGATCTCGTGCTAAGGAGCTTGTGCTGGGCCGGTCTGTGACCTGCCTTGTTTGCAGAGCATCTGAAACCACGCATGGGCTCCTCGCAGCACGGAGAACCAGGGACCGATCCACAGCCCCTTGATGCGAATGGGAGGGCACCGACTCCCGGTGCCCTGCCTCAACCACTGAACGCAGGCCCCCGCACCCAGGGCTGGGCATAGAACCCAGGAGTCCTGCACTCCCCCTCCCCCATTCTTCATGCTAACCCCTATGTCTACACCCTCTCCTGCAGCCTTGAACTTGCATCCAGTAATCCTGGCTCCTTGTTCTTGCCCCAACTCCTCCAAGCACTGGCACACCCCTTTCCCCCACCCAGAGCTGGGCACAGAACCCAGGAGTCCTGGCTCCCCATCCCTTGCGCCACTGCTCTGTCCTGAATCCTTGAGCTGAATCCAGTAATCCTGGCCCCCAGCAGTGGCAGGATGAGAGCTGCGCTTCCCAGATGGAGTCCGGGCAGAGCACTTAGCCCTTGAACGCACCGTGCCCCCCAATACCACACCAGTCCCCTGCTCCAACCTCTGGATCGCACGCCCTTCCCAGAGCTAGGCATAGAACCCAGGCGTCCTGACTCCCCGTTCTCCCATGCTCCAACTGGTGCCAGACAAACCCTACGCAGTGCGGGGACACGACCCCAGGAGCCCTGACTCCCAGTCCCTGGGCAGCCCTCACAATTCAGCCTTCCTCCTGCAACTTTGCTCTCCCCGCCAGGCAGCCAGGGACAGGAAGGACTGCACAGGCGGTGGAGAACAGGCGCCGCGCTCAGCCCTTGAGCCTCTTTAAAAAAAACCCCCACTCTTTACCCAGCCACGTCTCTTGGGGCCCAACCGGCTGCTTATCTCCTTAGAAAACCCTGCACCCCCGTGTGTCGAGCGCAGCCGGTCCAGCTCACCTGGGGCTTGAGTCCCGGTGAGATCATGTCGGAAGATGGGGCTCACGGGGTCTGGATTTCACACATTCCCAGGCCGGGGCGAGTGCTGAGAGCCAGGTTCATGGCCTGCCCCACCTGGGGTGGGCACAGCAGGTCTTCCAGGGCAGATTCCCACCCCAGCCCCAGGGTAGATTGGATCTGGAGGTTAGCTCCAGGTCCTGCTAGAAGGGGGCACGCGACAGCTGAGCGGCTGCGTTGCCGATTGATTAGCCGGGGGCCTGGCAACTTCCACGCAGGGCAGGGAAATGTTAAGTGAGGCAGCGGGCCTGCGGTTAACGTGCCAAGCCACCAAGCGCTGTTCGACTGACCCTAAGTACTGACCCCGCTCAGAGGAATGCGAGGGCAGAGCAAGCCTCAATGAGCATCTTTGTGCGTCTGCAGGGGTGAGGAAAGGGCTCCGTTTAAGGCACAATCAGACGTACTGGCAACATTTAATCAGCTGCAGGATTTCTGAGTTCTCTTCCTAACTCGGGAGGATCGTGTGACCAGCAATTAGACCGGGAGCCAGGTCACCACTGGAAGGCAGGATCGACTAGTGGTTTGAATGGGGCAGGGACTTAGTTTTCTATTGCAACAAAGCTGTAGACACGTCAGCTAAATGGTAGAGCTTACCACGCCAGGCAGCTAGTCTAGCCCTCAAATCCTCCAGCTCCAAAACCCAGGCTTTTACCACCTGAGCTAAAAGAGAATCCTCACTAGCTAGTGGCAGTATAAGGGTTATGACACACAGATGAACAGTTCTGATTCCATCCAGCACAAAGCAGGCAGGCAGGCACGCACTCCCTCTCTCTTCCTCACATCGTGGACTCCCTATACAACATGATAATTGAATGATTCTGGCAATCGGGGCAGGTGAAAGAAATCGCTCTGTTTACCAATTCTCTCCCAATCCAGATGCCTATAATTTTGGCTTAAAATTTGTGGCAGCTTCGGTTGCTAGCACTGCTCGTTTGCAGTCATGGGGGAACGGGAAATAGCCGGTGTGACTGCAGTCTGCTAATCTGCTTTATTTAGACCACTTGTAATTACCAAGCCCTGCGCGCGCTCGCATATTTGAGATAAAACCCTTGTACCGTACTCATGGAGTTTGCACAATCTGTAGCGTGGGCCCAGTCCTCCCCCTGTTGAAGATAACGGAGGGGGAAAATCCCATTGACTTCAGTGAGAGCAGGCGAGCAGAGCTCATCGAGGGCAGGTGACTTGACCCCTATCTTATCAGCCCCTCCCAAAGGCGGCCAAGATTCCCACTGCTCAGGGCTCCCACGCACGGCCCTCCCAACTGTCGTTCTGCCAGCGAATCGGGGAGGAGGCACAGTCAACCATTTTTAAACCTGCCCCTTCAAGTACAAAGGGGAGACTGCGTAATAATCCCCTGGCGGGTCCTGGGGCGTGGGAATGGAACCTGGGACTCCTGGGGCTAAAAGCAGGAGAAACTATTGCCTGCGTGAAAAGCCCCAAGTTAAGCACAGATTCCTCAGCCCCCTACTATAGGAGACAGATGGCCGCCGTGGGTGGGTAACAATTGCGAAACATACCAGCTAACCTGTGCCTGAAGCCAGGCAGCGCTGTAAAGGGCTTTGATCGGCAGCGACGGGGGAGGAACAGGCGCTGTTCTTGTTTGACATCAGCGGCCATTGAGAGTCTCTGCCAGTCAGTCTAATTTCTTTGGTGCCTAAAGAGGCAGTTAAATATCTGGCTAAAGGCACCCAGAATCTGGGCGCTAGGAATGGGAGAGTTTCGCTGGCAACAGGGTGTGTTTGTTTTGTGGGTTTAGGTGTGCAGGGGGGAAGTCGTTGCCCAGAATTCACCACTTCACTGCAGTCGGCCTGCTCTAAACTAAACCGTTGGAGAGCGGTCCCCGGGGGCCTCAGCGCAGCGGGCGGGCAGGAGCAGTGAATTTTTGTTTATTGGCTATGACCTGTCCATGGCTTTTACTAAAAATAGCCACGACTAAATCTCAGCTTGGCTTTATTCCTCTGGGGAAGGGATACAAACACTATTTACAAAAGAAGTCTTCTGCCCGTATAAGCTGCCACTCCACTGAAACAGCTATACCGACAAACTCTACTCTGGCCCTGCGTAGGTGAGGGCTTCGCCGCCTTTGAAAAGGTGCCCTCAGCATTTTCTCTGCGGGCTGGAAACCCAAAGTCTACGGGGATGTGTTAAAGCGGGAGACTTAGGAAATGAAACTGACCGGCCTAGTGAAACTACCGGGACTAGCTGACAGGAGGGAAATGACTAAAAAGGACACCATCAGCCTTCAGTAGCGCAGAGTCAATGAGGTTTAAACTCAGCTTTCGGGGTTCGTCATCCAGTTTTTGTGACTCACGCAGGTGAAGAGCTCTTTGCAAATCTACACGTGGCCCTCAGCACCTCGCAGTGGAAACCGACACCCCAGTTTGCAGCAGGGGAACTAAGAGAGAAGCTAGATACAGGCGCAGAGCCTCCAAAGTACTGCAACACTTGACTCCCCTTGAAATCAGGGTCAGACAGGGAGCCTGTAGCAAGGCCAGGAATTGAACCCAGCTGTGTGAAGTCCCCCATGCAGCTCTCTAGTCCCTAGATCATCCTTTCTTGTTGCCAGGGTTTTTTTTTTAAAGTTCCGGGCAGTGAAATCCTGACCTCGCGGAAGCCAAAATGCCCATTGAGACCCCAGTCGTGTCACCTTCTCTGACTGCAATTCTTGGAGCCAGTGAGCGCCCCTTGGGGCGACCCAGCGTGCCGGCAGGTTTAACCGCTCTGACCATCTTCCCTGGCTGCCGTCAGAATTAAAGGGCCCCTTTTGGGTTCCGGCAAGAGAAGCTAAAACCCGAGCAGGGCTTTCCATCCTGCATGATGGTACAATCACACCATCTGCATCCTTCCAGGGCCCCCCCTGCGCTGTATATTTCAGCGCCTCTCAGGCACCGATGGATTGATTCTTCCTCCCAGCACACCGTATTGTCAGTGCGGCGTCAGCGGCGTCGCCCCATTGTGCTCAGAGGAAACCAGACCCAAAGCAAGGACACGCAAGGGGGGTGGTAGCAGAGGTAGGGGCTCCCGAGACACCCTACACTGTCTTAATGCAAGCATCCTGCGTCCCTCTGATGCTCTCACAGCCTGTTTACAAAGGCGGGTAAAGATTCCTCTCAGCGCTGGGGCATCTCTGGCAAGTCGCCGCCTTGCTCCATGCCTCAGTTTCCCCCTCTGCAAAACAGAGAGCGTGATACGGACCCCCACCCCTGTAAGGTGCGTTGTGCTCTAGGGCTGATGAGCAGCTCCATGAATGCTAAGCATTATTCTTTTTAGGGCGCATACAGGGAACGGAGGATAACTTGTAAAGCAGTGGCAGCATGTGGAATTGAATCCGGGCAGCCTGACAGCTAATCTTCTCCTTGGGGCACTGGTCCATCCACAGGGCTACCCATGAAACAGAAATCCCTTCTTCCCTCTCCCGCCTTAGCATTCAGGCAACATCTGTAAGTCTGTTTGACCATAAAACGTCCCAGAGCATGACCGCGAATGGCTGTGGCACTCCCCCGGCCTCATGCTTTGGAAAGCCGCAGGGAGTGTTGTTTACAACTTACACGGCTGCAGCGCAGGCCCCGCTTTCCTCCGGTGGCCCCCTCTCGGCATGATCTCTCCAGCAGCCGCTTCCCCACACTGTCCAGGGGGGTAGCCTCGGTACCCGTTTGCCCAGCAGTGCCTCAGCGCTGCGCCCAGCAAAGCAGATCACTAGCGGGTTTTAAGACTGCTTTTTTCCACACCTCTCTTCCCCAGCCTCGTTAATGCTGGAGTATTAGTGCCGCTGCATTAGCTGGCGAGCGACTGCCAGAAGAGCACTGCCTGGTACTTAAAACCCGTGCTGCTAAAAGAACCAAACGCTTTCGCAACGTCCCAGCGTGAGAAGCTCTCGAGGGCTTAGATTTGCTGCTGTGAGCCATTCCGGCCGCACGCGATCCAGTCCCCAACTTCAGAGCCCTGGCCAGGATTGATGGCGCACCTGATGGGGGCTCATCTCACCTCTTTGGACTTGCCACATACAAAAAAACCCGCCCCCCACCACTTATGGACCTGCTGCTCTGTTGCCCAGCACCTTGTACCATCTGGTGCCCTGGTACAAAGTAGGTCTAACTCTGCTACTTGATCAGGTTCTGTTCACGGCACACCCGCACGGCCCTGTTCGAAACGAATCTCAAACAGTGTCGCTGGAAGGTCGCAGCATGGCCTTACTTTTGTTCTTAGCCTGCAGCACGACACCACACCGTGAACAAACGCAGACACACAAAGCCGGCTGCTCCCTAAGGGAGAGAAGCCCAACTCACCCACCTTGTTCTAGGCTGGTTCCTCTGGCACAGTGCAGGGGGGAGACGGCGGACCCTGGCATAGGGGGGCGTCATGGATCCACAAGGCATGCTAGACCACTGAGTTTTGTACAGTCTCTCTGGGAATGTCGCCCTTTAGCGCTAGGCCCTGGGCCACCAGTTTTTGCAAGGGACCCTCCCCCCGACTCCTGCGAGACTGGCAGATTCCCGTTTCTCGCTGTGGCTCTGAACGCACACGAACTCCCTGCTGGAGACTTACCTCTCTTGGGAGCCGTGCAAGCAGCCGCTGTTTTGCAGTGACGCAACCCAACCTTTGCAGAACAAGCCGGGACTGGAATAGAGCGTGGAGGGTCCCTTAGGCTGGATTGGCAAAGCAAAGCAAGCCCCTTGTTGGTAGCATCGCTGGCCTCTCACCCGCAACCAAGTTTCCACCGCCCACTGCCCCAGGTAGGAGCCTGCTTAGCCCAGGCAGCTCACCCTCCAGCTTTGTTTCATGTTGTGCCTTCCCTGGGCTGCCAGGCCTGAAAAAGTGAATCCCCAGGCCTTGGTCTGCCATTGCATTGCTGAGGCAACTCCGGCCATAGGCTGACAGCTGGTGGTAGTTCAGCCAAACCATCCCAGCGATGACCGGCTGCCTACGCGCGTAACTTCCGTCCCAGAGGGGAAATGCTCTCTCTCGGCCCTAGTAAGTCACTGTACAACGTGAGCAGGGAAACTGAGTCACACATCATTTTTAGAAATACAATACGGACATTTCCCACTTTCTCCACGGAGGGGAGGGGGGGCTAGAGGGGCACAGAGGGAACCCACCTGAAGCCGGTGGGTGTGTACTTCACACGGCTTAGCTGTGCCTCCTCTGTTGCTACCGTATGCCATGGCTAAAGAAAGGCGCGAAATGTTCTCGTCTTTCCCCACCAAAAGGGTGTAGCTACACTGCACGGTAAGCCCAACCCCACCTTCTGTCCACACACAAATCAGTCTGATTTTGGCCGGCACACACACACAATCTGGGTCTTAGACCTCTGCTGCAGGCTGGGTCAGAGCCCACATCCCACTACGAGTTGGGGTCAGGCTCTGCCATCTGGCAGTGCGGACGCAACTCCCGTCACAGACCCGAGTCAGCAGCTCTGTGCAGTGCAGTGTAGACGCGCTGTCCCAGCACTGAGCCCAGGGCCAGGTTTGCAATGCAACGTGGACGATCAAGCATGGGCTTGGAAACACCAAGTCCACAAGCGCAGGACCCACAGACCTGTGTGCAGCGTAGACGTACCCTAAGGTCACTGACACGCTTTGAGGTTCAATAGCTCACAAACCACCGGGGCGGAAATTAAAGCTGATTGAAATTTTTCAACTCAAAGCTATTTTGGAAGGGGCGGGGAGCAAAAAATGCAGATTTAGTGACACCAAAACTTTTTGTGAATTCAGGGTGATTTTGCCAGTGGGGCATTTAGGGGGAAATAATTCAAAACAACCCAACAAAATGTTTAATTTTGACATTTTCAGAACAAAAATGTTTCTTGCGGTTGTTGATTTTAAACACCTTTTTGCACCAAAGTTCCCTGTCATTTTATTAACAATGGCCCCCCCCAAAAGTTTTAAAATCAAAACAAAATGTTTCCATTGTGTTGAACTGAAACGTTTCAGTCGACTCCCCAAACGAAATTTGTTTGCCAACTTTTCCATTCGCTCCTAGTTTTGAACATTTTCATTTTTGTCCCGACCCAAGACGATGGCTTGTCTGAGTTTTTAAAATTCCTAACAAACCCAAAAGGCCGGTATCGGCCCAGTTCTGTATGGAACCCAGAATTTGTTTCTAGTCTTGGGAGTTCATTCAAGCTACTTAAAATCATTTCCTAAAACTTATAAGAGGGAGAAGCAAGATTTCCCCCTACTGGACAGTTATAGGGTAATCTCCCCACAGAGAAAATTTCTTCTTAACCCTACCTAACCCTAACCCTTCCTTCCTAATCCTTGAAGGAGCTGGGTCTAAAAAATCAGCTCATGCTCATTTTCCAGAAGAAAAGGGTTTATAGCCTATCCATGATTTCAGTAGGACTTTACCTGATTAATGAAGTGCCTACATACTAGGATATTGAACGCTTTTCCAAATTTTCACAGTGGGGTTAGCTTAAAAAATCTCACGATTTCCCCCAAAGTGTTTAAAAAAAACCCCAAACCCCCAGGCAATCAGGGTAGACAAAGCAGAAAGTAACTGACGGAGCCAGAATTAGGCAGGATTGGAAAAGAGGGATTCATTAAACTGAAAGTTGGAGGGAAAAGCCCATGGGAATTTATTGTAAGCAGGGAACGCAGCACTACAGGGGCTGTTACAGGAAGGGGTGGACGAGTTTCTGTGCCCTGTGATGCTCAGGTGGTCAAGCTACATGATCACAATGGTCCTTTCTGGCCTTAAAGTCCCTAACATCAGTGTTGTAGTGGGTGTTTTATTAGCAGTACATTAAGGACACAAATCTCAGCCTCTTGGCAGCAGGTGGCCGTTCCCCGTGGAAACCATCTTCTTCCATCAGAGGGCTGTCATCCATTGGATTTTTTGTTTTCTCTACTCTCCCCAAGGTGGTTTTTACCTTTCTGACGCTAACGCTGAGATGCTGTCAAAGGCGACCGTGCCAGCAGAAAGACAAAGATGCGTGCAAAACCCATCGTGGGGAGAAGTGTCCCCTTAGCGCTGCCGTCTCAGCCGGACCTGCTGTCAGAGCCACATATACTACGGTAGATTTCGCTTATTAGTAACCCCTTGGCTGCCAGCAAAAGGTGCTGTAGTCCGGCATTTGGTGACCCGTGGAAGGCAGGGTTGCAAGGCAGCAGCCGGGGAAGGAAGCGCTGGCCCATGCCTTCCTTGCCTGCAGCCCTGCCAACCTCGCTATGGGCAGAGCATTGGTAGGGAAGGGGCTGCCGGGATTTCCTCTGGGGCCTGCCATATACCTCTCCCTGCACTGTCCTGGAGTCGGGGCGCAGCACGCCCCAGCACTTCCTTCCCAGGGCGCAGGCACCAGGGATACCAGAGGAATTCCCCAGACTCCATTTTGTGTCCCTAGCTTCCATTTTGAATAAGCAAGAGTCACTCCTCCAGCCAATGTCGGCGAAAGGTACGGACCCGACCTAAAACAGGTGGGAAAAAGGCAGTAAATCACTGCCGGAGAGATCATAACCGGCCACCTGAGGGAAACTAAGGCAGCAGGCTAAAAATAGAACTGACCATTGGTGGAGGAGCGTTTGGAAGGGTGGAGGCCGCCGCCACGTTCGGACAGGACGGTAGAAAGGTCGGTGTGTCAGGCGGCCACGGAGCAGCCAGGAGGGAGCTGCAGAGACCTAAGGAGAAGGCATTTGGAGACAGAGCCGGCCGCTGAGGAATACGTACGGAGGAGGGCCTGGCAGTCATTGAGAGAGGAGCTTCGGCCAGAATAAGTTACCTCTGCTATAGTCGTAGCGATGGGCGACTAAAGATGGCTGCTTGTGCGTTGATTACGAAAGGAATTTACATATCCAAGACGAAGTAGAGTGAAGAATGGCTGCCAGCTTCTTGTGACACACCGGCCCCGTGACAAGGCGCAGCCGAGCCCCATCATTTCTCCTGTGGTTTATTGCGGTTTTGAACTTGCACTAAGATTTGTGGGGGGTTTAGGTTATTAGCATAGCAGGGATTGTTCTTAGCACCAATACACGGCACCGTCTTGTTTTGGGAAGAGCTGAACCGCCAGCAGACAGAGCCAAACCTCTGATGTAGACATGATGCTGCTGGAAGAGTTTTTACCTAATGTCTTTCAAGGAGCTGGCGCACACTTGCACCTCCACAAGCGGCCTCTGTGGGCGTTGCTAGATCAGCACAGCAAGCCTGGTGGGGGTTATAGCCTTGCGAAGCTGACATGGGGTGAGGCACTCCAGTCCGCTAGCATGTCTCAGCTATCAGAGCGGTGCCGGCCCCAGGGCTCCAATCAGGAATTTAGCTGAAACTATCCAGGTTTATTTTGACTGGTGGGTTAAAATCCATGCAGTTTTGTGCCCCACAAAAGAGACCCGTGCGGCAGAGATGGCGATTTCCTGGACAAACCTTCCTGAATTCGGTATTGTAGGGGTTCATTGTATTAGAAATGCAAATGTTGTTGTGTTATTGTGGGATTGGCTGTGACTTCTCCAGGGGGAGACGTGGCTAATGTAAACCCTGGGAATCTGTCATGAGTTTATGAGGACTCTTAAAACAATGTGCCAGAGCAGAATAAACTTTTGGTTAAGTGAGTTTACTAAGGGGAAGGTGAATTCAAAGGTATCCCCCCCCATGCCGGTTATGCGAAAACTCAGCCTTTTGAAGCTACAGCCTGATGCGCGGTTGTTTGTCAAGATCAAAGACCCAGACGGTACAAAGCAGCGACTGCCCCAATGCATTCATGGCTGCTTGTTCTGAGCAAAAGACGTATGTTCTTGTAACCCCAGGAAACCCCCTGGGTGAGGTCTGAAGGGCTATTTGCAGGCATAGCCCTGCCTGGAGTTGGGCTGATCGGTGATAAACTCAGGAGCACGTGTGCAGGTTTTTAATTTCTTTTCTCTGTAATGCTTTCACCTTAGGAATAAATGTGCTCGCTTAGAGTACCTTATACCTGTGGGCAATTGGGCTGTTTACAGCCTCGGAGAAGAAAGCAAAGCAGGTCTGATTTGCCAGCCTGGTGAACTCACAGTATAATCGGGGAGCTGTGGGGCCTGGAAATACCCCCGTCAGGAGGGAGAGAGACGTGGGTCTCTACCCCAGAGACACAACGGCTGAGGAGCCTGGTGCCCATGCTGGACCGTGGGGAGGGGGAATACAAATGCAGTTGCCCTGAACTGTGACGACCAAGTGTTCTCCCACTCCCCCATTTGTGGGAGGGTCGTTAGAGGCGCCCCATGCGTTTCAAGCTGCAGCTGAAATAACGAGAGGACACAGGCTGGGTTAGGTTCTCTGGTGTATTGATTTTCAAAAACAGAAACACTGTAACATTTCCGATTAACAATACGAGGCCTTGCCAGATCCACCTACAGCGACCACACCTGAACAGCGACAAAGCCGGGATGGCCCCCGTGGAAGAGAGACCAGCCCCCGGCAGAGTGGATTGAGGTGGGTGATGCTAAAAGGGAGGTGGTGGGGGTAGAGGATGGGCGCTGTTGTGGGTACAAGCCTTGGCCAGTGGTAGCGTCTCCAGGAGAATAAGATCCATAGATCCCGGGATTGGGGTGGTTTTATTTTCGGGTTGGATTTTTGCACCAAAAGAAAGGGTAATACTTTGCCAACAAAGCGTGGGCTGGACAACTCTATACTGACTCTCTATTCTGAGCTGCGGCTACGATGGAGGAGGGGTGTGCGGCGGGCTTCCACAAGCAGTGCCGCGCACGAAAACAAAAGGCACTGAGCACAAGAGGGCTAATGGGCCGGAGGGGCCTTCTATCCACCCCGGCTCAGACAGGCCTCCAAAACGAATCAGTTAGTGTAATAGAGAGCGGGAAGGAGACACGTCCTCCTGCAAACCAGGGGAGCCCCCCATTTCTTAGTGGACTTGGGGTCTGAGCCCGCAGTCAGCAGAAGGAGTCAGGCGGGGAAGCAGCAGCTAGTGCAGCCTTAAACCCACAGGGCCTCAGCTGGTGTCAGCCGGTCCTGCTAAGGCAAGAGGAGCAGGCAGGCTTCACACCAGCTGAGCACGCGGCTCCCGGAACAAACCCCACAACCCAACCGGCTTTGCTCAGCCTCTTGGCAACCTTAAAGGTGGCTCTGGTTGGGGCTGGCGTCGACATCTGGTCCCAGGCTTGAAACAAGCACCTTCAGAAATTGTCTCTTTCTGTTTCCCTGACTGCTCTGTCCTTGGTCTCTGAACTGGATCCTGCGCTACCAAGCTCTCTAAACAGCTTTCCTCACTCCTCTTTCGTCTCCCTCTCTGATTAAGCTCAACCGATCGGCATCACCTTCTAAGGCACGACTTGGCTGCCTTTAACAAAAGAAAAAGAAACGTCACTGAATAACAACAGTACAGTACGAGAATTACACCCAGCAGATCTCCCATGGCTAGAGCAATACAGCAGCTCGCGGGGGAATGGCAAATAAGCAGAGGAAATGGGACAAAAGGAAACATTTTAAGATAATGCCCCCATGCGATTAAACAGAATCCGAAGCTGACACAGTGCTGTCACTGAGAATCCGGCTCAACGGATGAAATGCACCAAGGTCCTTTTTTTGGCATCTTCTACAGCAGGCGTAAGTTATAGATCCCTCCGTTTCCCACCCTGAGAGCGACATAAGAGGGCCTTAGCGTATATGAGAATCAGGCCTGATGTGATCCTCTTTCTAAAGGATTGTGAGCCTAGGTGCAATGGTATTGTATGGTTCTGATAGCAATATGGCCCTTGGGAAAGAAAAGGCTGCATTTCAGCTCTGATGGCTTTACAGCTTCTAGTCCTATATAAAAAGCTTTGGCAAAAAAATACATCTAGAGAGCTATTAAACTACAATATATTTTTTTTCTATCTTTTTTTGGTAACCACGATTCTCCCACCTCTTTGGTTTCAGTTTTTAAAAAATTTTGAAGCTGAAAAGCTATTTTTTTTTTATAGAAATAGATTTTTTCTTTAAAAAAAATCAAAGCATATTTTAGCATTTTTATATATAACTATATATAAAATTTCTGCCGTAGAAAAAAAAACAAAAACAAAAAACCCCCTTTGTTTAGCAAAGGGGGAAAAAATGGTTCTCTTGCTTTCATGGGGAAAATAGCATGATATGGCAGGTTGTAAGCAAGGAGAGCACCCTCTGCTGGTTACATGATGCTGCAGTTTTGCGGAGCCTGGAGGGAGAAAAGAGAAAGTAAATTAATATTAATTTCTGTTTGCTTCAGTTAATAAAGGGGAACAGCGATAGCCATCAAGGAAATCTATTGCTAACTACCAATGTAATTACTTAATAGCATTAGAGTTTTGGAACGATCCTATAGGTATTATAAAATACTCAGCTCCTATTTTAGATTGTGACCCTTTGGGGCAGAGACTCTCTTTTGGTTGAATTTATACAGCCTCTAGCACCATGGGTCCTAGTCCATGAGTGAGAGCTTCTAGGTGCTACCGCAATACAAATAATTATGAATAATAAGTAGTGCTTTCCATCCACATCACAGAGTGCTCTACTGTCAAATAATATCATTCCTCCCATTTTATAGATGGAGAATCTATAATATTAAGTTGTCTCAGAATATTAGAATATTAATTATTAGAATGTATTAGAATATTAATAATTATTAGAACAATATTAATCTAATAAAGTTATACTATTAAAATATGACTACTAATGATCTAGTGGTGGAATATTACGACATTCAGATACTACACGCTATTTAGTTTTGGAGTATTAGAATACTTCATTACTGGAGGCAGTATTGTTTAGCCTAAGACTCTCATACATACAGCAGAACCCCATTTATCTGATCTGACCAGGGTCAGAGGAGATCATCAAAAATTTGCAGAATCTGGAGAATGGGCACGCTCAAGGCTGTCTCGCCATCTACCGGCCACAGGAGAGATCTGCTTCTGCTGCAATCTGCTGGTTGTTCATTAATAAGAGAGCCAGATCACGGAGGGTTGGATAAACAGGGTTCTCCTGTCCTCCACTATTAGAGCATCCACACACACACCACTTCCGTAGCTGATGTCATCCAATAATGTCAATCTACTTTACAAACAGGAATGAATTGAACCTCCCCATTCTCCTGGGAAGCAGGTCAGCGCTATCAAACCGATTGTAGAGCTGGGAAACTGAGGCACAGAAGAGCAGAAGGCACGGAACTCCTGTATTCTGAAGGAGCCTGGACAACCTGGTTATGGACAGATGGCCCACTCGGGTCTGGGGGGTGGCATCGCTGACCTAGACAGCCACCGTTCGGGCTCTGCTGCAGGGAGTGTAAAGCTAATTTGGGCCCCTGGGGGAGCTGGTGGTTTGGATACAGCCTCATTCAGGCTGAGTGGCTCTTAGTGTGTGTGTGTTTGTGTTGGGGGCCCTTCCACATTCCCCGGAACTGCACACGCCACAAGCCAAACCCGGCTGTCCTCGCTCTGCAAAGAGTTCTGTGTGCTGGTGTGGGAGTTTGGCCCAATGAGGAGCCTGGGGCTGGGTGCAGGGGGGTGTCTGAACTGGCCCCCACAGGCTCCTTCTGCTGGCTCACAGCTGCAGAGATGGCTTCCGACTCAGAACGGGTGCACTCCAGCCTGGGGGGCCGCCAGGAGCACGAAAGCGGCCCAAAAGCAGGAGAGTGTGAGGTGTTGGTGCGCCCACAGGGGCAGGGGGGGGGGGGGAGCTAAATCTGGGTCAGTAAATCCATTTAGACCATTTCACAATCTGTCCAACTCCGATCTGCAAGGAGAGGAGCTTTTGCCAGATCCCCATTCTCACTCGACTTGTGCTTGTTGCAAAGGATCCGCTCGAGGAGAGAGCTGGATTTTGGTTTATCGAGGGGAGACCTGTTTGTATCCAGAGCCCTTCGATCCTGACACAGACCAGGCCCTAGCCCATGGGCAGAAGGAAGAACCGATGGGGACCCACCAATGGATATTTCCACCGGGACCTTCAGATGAGCGAGATTCATTAGCCTAGAGCTCACGCTGCGCTTGGACCCCTGGCTACCTGGAGCCCCCTTCTTGCTGGATCCGCTTGTGCCAGAGACAGGGGCCTTTCCTCTCGCACTGACCTGACTGCGTGGGTTGGAGTTACCCAGGATGTAGGACCTGGTCACCAGGTTTTCTCCAAGGCCGCTGCTGCCTCCACCGGTGCCCCCGAGGGAACGGTAGCTGCGGGTGATCGTGAGACTAGACGCAGACGATTCCGAGGACATGGAGCCGGCTGCGGCATTCTGGCCCCCACCGGCTTTCTCGGCCGGCTGGCCACAGGTGCCGCACACCACGGTACGGGAGCGCAGGTTGTACTCGCCGGGATCGCCTGAGCCGCTGCAGTGGGCCTGGGGTTGGGGGTTGAAATAAAAACAAAGAGGCTTCAGTACCCGATGGAGCTTCTTCCAAGATCTGAGACCCCCCCAAGGAGACCAGCGTGAGGAGTGGAGCAGATTTTAGCCCCAGCGGAGTCAGCGCGAGGATTTAATGAGCGCTCCAAGGAGGCAGAGGTGTAAGGCTGCTCTCACACTACACCCTCCCCGCCCTGCAGGAGTCCCAGGGATGGGGAGGGGTCCCCAAGAGGAGGAATTGGCCTTCCCTGTTTTCAGATGGGCATCGGAGCTGGCCAAGAACCTCCTCACCCCACCAGGGCTGGACTATGCCTGTCTAACACCCAGCCTAGCCTTGCGACCGGCATTTTGGGATGTCGCACCCCAGCAGACGTTCTGCCATTGCAGGAGGCCCACGAGCCACGGAGCCCTGAGACCACGGTGATGGGTACATTGGAAGAACCTGAATAAAAGAGAATGTGTGTAGAGGAGGTGGGGGTTCTTGATCTGGGGGACGTGACCTCCCTGTCATCCCCGTCTTGCTGAATGTGGGGGTATGGGGCATGGGCTAATGGTGGTCAGTGTATGGCAGAGACTGAGAACCTCTGGGATGGACAAATTCCTACTGAAGGCAAAGGAAGCAACTCACAGCTGGGGTGAGCAAACGGACCTCGAAATAGCTGCCTGCAGGACAGGAGGTGCCGTCCTGCAGTCTGTCCTAGACAGCGGGGCAGCTCCCTCTTCTCGCGCACGCACCCGGCTCCTGCTAACAGTGCCAGGAGCTGCCTTCGTGTATCAAGAAGGGAATCGTGTCCCCTGTACGCCAGCAAAGCCCTTTGTAGCAAGGAGACCAGCACCACGGGAACCAGAAGCCTGGCATTCGAAGTTCACATCATGATCACCTAAGACGTAATGAGGTGGAGCGGACCCTGACCCGGGTTACCGCACTTTGGACCACTCCAGATGTAGGAGCATGGCGGGGTGAGCGGAGATGGATTCCGACTTGCTGAGCTCTCAGGGACAGGAAGGAAGGCTTGGAGTCTGCTCCACGCCGGGTCTTAGCGTGAGCCCATCCCCACGGTATCGGGGCCAGGCCCACCCAGATGGGTACTGGGCAGTGGCATGACCACGCTAGGTAAGGAAACGTTGCCAGATTGGAGCCAGATCTGTTGCTTGCTTCCTCTCCTTGTCTTGCCTGGTTCTTCTGCACCAACGGTGTGGACAACGCAGTGCTTTGACGTCATCAAGGGCTGTGTCGTTACTGGTTTGCCTACAGTTAGCCCCCAGCTAGCCAGCCTAGTCCTCAGCCCTAGGCTCAGATGGAGATTGGCCTGGGAGAAGATGTTTTTATCCAAGACCAACTTAAAAAGCTAACACCCCCTCTGTCAAGTACCCAGCATGGGCTGGATGAATCTGCTTTTACAGAGGACACTCACTGCGGGAAGGAATTCAATGCCCCAAACAAATGGGAAACTCCAGCCAGACGGAGATCCTGGCTCGTTTCTCGAGGGCTGATCAACATTCATCCTAACACGGCTGTTCGGATCCAAAGCTATGGAAAACATGATGCATGGTACATGCCCAGCTACACCAACCAAAGCTGCTGAGAGCCGCGTCTGGCACCATCCCCTAAGTGGAGTTACTGTATGCGCCACGGAGGAAATGGGGCCTTCTTTGCAATCGTTCCTTTGCAGAATCTCCTAGAGGAGCCCTAGATCTTCTGTCTGATATGCACCAGAGGGGCCTCTGTCTCGTCCCCATTTAGATAAGGGATGTTGTAGGGGGGAGACGAACTGAACACACTTCTTATAAGGCACCAGCGCATTCTCTGTTTCAGGAAACCATCTGTCGGAGTAGGAAGGACACCTTCAACTCTGCAGGGAGGAAAACACGAATCCAAGAACGTGGGAGGGAAAGAGACGGAAACCACAGCAGCCACCAGCCTCTTTGGACGCATTTCAGCAGTCAGCTGCGACCTTGCGAAGCGGAGGATATCAGCGCAGCCGTCTCTACAGCTTGGCTACTCCTGAAGCCCACGTCGTCCTCCAGACAAAACCCTGCGTGCTCCAGGGCCTGGGCTGGACTGCAGCGCTGATCTTCCCAGGTCCAGCTTGGAAGCTTATTCGGCCCCTCCTCCACGGGGATGAGTGCAGCCCGTTGGTTCGAGATGCTCCAAACGAACCCACGTCCCCCACTGAGAGCGTCTCCACATGCAGAGAGAATCTCGTGCAGTTGCTGGATAGCAGGTTGCTTCCCTGATACTATGGCTGGTTGGTTTCCAGCCCGATAAGTGAGAAGGCCCCTCCCTCTGGCACCTCAGCTCCCTGTTCCCCCGGGCCTGATCCTGCGAGGTGCAGGATCTGTGTATCAGCCAGGTGGGGACTTGCCTAAGGTTGCCCTGCACGAAAACGGCAGAACCAGGTCTCAAGTCCCCCCCGCCCACCCAACAGAGCCCACCACTCACATGGTGGTGACGGTGGTGGACGCTGACTTCGTCATCGTCATCCTCGTCGTCGTCGTTGATGATCACCGTGCGCACCAGCTTCCTCATGGCCACCTCCTGCAAAGGGAGGAAGGGCAAAGTCAGGCGGTCGTTACGCCTGAGGTGACAACACGCGAGGGAGAACCAGACCCGACCCCACCAGCCTGCGCGTCACTTTCACCCTCCACCCCTTACCCGCCCCTTTCTGGCATCTGGCTGAAGCATGTTGCTGTGAGGCATCGATCCCCCTAGCGGCCACTGTCCCCACCCCACCACCGGGGCAGGCGCCTCACCTCTCCGCTGGAGTTGATCAGGGCGGTACGCAGGCTGTCTCCAGACCCCCAGGAGCTCTGGGCCTTCCACACCATGTCAGTGGGAGGGCTATGGCTGGCGCCAGCTCCCAAAGCCCAGATCTGAAAGGAACACACCGAGATGGGTAGAACTTCACCCCACGTGGGCCTTTGCCCTGGCCTAGCGGCTGCTCCACATAAGAGGATAAGAGTCTACTACAGCCACTCCCTACAGGAACTGCTCCAATAACTCAAATTTCAGTGCTGTAGGTTCCAGGTTCAAACCCGTGTTGGACAGGAGCACAGTTTCACTACTATCTAAACTGCAAGGAACGGATGCATCAAAGAAGGGCTAAGAAAGCCATAGGCAGGATGTGAATCGGGATGGGGGAGCTCGGTGCTGCATATCAGGCTTCTGCTCATGCCTAAGTTGTGGGTTTGGAGCTTAAGATGTCAAAATCCAGGCTCGCTTCCGTTCTCAATGGCAAGAATCCCCCAAGAGCTTCGCTGTGGTGTGATTTCTGCCATTCTGAGTGGGCAGCGTCAGCAATTCTTGCAGGTGAAGGGGAGATCAGTCCCCCCGTACCCCGCCCAGCTGGGTTTCGTATCCCAGCTAGAACTGGAGCCCCGGGAGCTGCAATCCCCGAGGGGGAGCCTGGGGTGAGAGGCATCTGGGCTGGGGTTGGTGGGGTTTGCTCTGTTTCTCAGGAGAGTGGGACCCCCCACGGCTCTCTCACCCTAGGGGCAACTCTAGGGTGACAACTGCAAATGGAGACGGGCACATCAGTTCCTCAGGGCGTTAACCCTTCCTCAGTCCTGGGCGAGGGCAGGGCAGTTTGTGACTCACCGTGACCACCTGGCCGGCCTTCAGGGTGAATTTGGGAGGGAAGCGGTAGCTGATGGGAGCTTCGTCTCCATTCTGACGCTTGATCTGCCAGTTCCCCAGTGCCTGGTCCTGTGAACCAGAAGGCAGAGGCCTTGACAAACTGACCTTCAGAGTCGGTTCTGGGGTCAAGGGACTGAGCTGGGGCCCAGTCACACACCCCTGACCTTCAGCAAGTCACATCACCTCCCTTTGCCTCAGTTTCCCCATCTTCTGCTTGTATCTCTTTCCCCTGCCCTAGCCTGTCTTGTCTATACTCACAAAGATTTTTGGGGCAGGGACTGACGCGCGCTGTGTGTTATGTACAGCGCCCAGTACAGCCTAAGCACTACGCAGACAGTGTGGCCTAGTCGCAGGAGCTAGATAAAGCCAGGGATCGCTCACGCGAGGCCTGATTCTGGAGTCAGAGCTATGCGCCGACTCGATTCACCCGATGGGATGGCCTAGGAGAGCTTTGCTTTCTTCTAGCACAGGGAGTGAAAGCCCCGCTAGGTAAAAACTGACCCACCACCTCACCAACCATAAACACGTCCAACCCCATAAATACAGGTAATGAAAATAACAACCCTAAATTATATTAATAATAAATTCCTTGTAGCTGAGTGAGAAGCTAAGCGTTCCCTGGCACAGCTGCCACCGCACGCCCCACGTGGCCCTGCCTCTTCCCAGCCCTTGTGGACTGAGCATAATAGAGGCGGGCCCTGGTGGGTTGGCCAGGGCTGCTCCAGGCTCCCACTGGTGTGGGGCTGCTTCTCTCCAGCTGGGCACCTAGCCAGTGTGGGGCTGTTCCTCCGCATTGGCTGGTGCAGAGCTCACGGCTGCTGTGCCCGGCGTGGAGCTCGGGAGGCTAAATGACCTCAATATTACTGAAGCCCTACGGACCCCCTGTAATCTTTCTTCCCCCCGCCAAGGGGGTCCCGCGGCCCAGGCTGGGAAGCGTTGTCCTAGCAGATCTTGGAAGCGAGTATCAGATCGAACAAAGCCAGCAACACGCCTGTGCTGCCTTTCGTCTACAGCCTCCCAAAGCAACATGCAAGCCACACGCTACAGCAGCTGCTGAAATGCAGCCATGTCTGGGGTGGGACATGGCAGCTGTCCAACAGCGCACTGAACAGAGCAGCACCGCCTTACACTAGGATTTGGCTCTACATTTTAAGCCTCATACAAAAATCACAAGAGCCTTTGTCTGTCCAGGGGGGTTAGGGCTGACCCCAGTGGAAGGACACTCCAAGAACTACGTGGTTTCCCTTCCAGCCACTGACCCATCCTGACCCTGCTTAGACACGACCAGCGTCCCCACCAAGAAATCTACCTCGTTGGACTTGTTCCTGAGACGGACAAATTTCCCTTCCAAGTCAACCTCTTCCACGGCCACGCGGCCGCTGGTCCTCGCATGTTGGGAGAAGCTGGTCCGGCGGTCCCCGTCCTCCAGCTTCCTCTTCTTGGAGGAGCCCGGCGTGGTGGAGTGGCTCACGTGAATCCTGGAGCTCCCCTTCTGGGAGCTGGGGCTTGGAGACAGCCTCAGCCTTGGGAGAAAAAGAGAGGGAGTGAATGTGGGCTGGGTGGGAATCAGGGCCTGGACCCATTAGGGCGCCAGCTCCAATCCAGGCCCGCCAGGAGCGACGGAGGGGACACGATCTTATGTTTGCTTGGAGATCTGCGGAGAGAGGCCACCTACCCACGAGGTGTCCTGGAAGGACGCGTCTCCATCACAAAATCCCGCCCCACAGCATCACCCCAGACTCTCAGAAGAGATGCCTAGGGCTGACCTGGCTGAGCAGTGGGGCTGGGAGGCTCATGGGTGGGATGTTGCCTGTTCCCCACAGAGGGAGCTCAGCCTCCAGGGCTGGCAGTTCCACACACGTCCGGGGCATTACAATAACCAGTATGTGGAGTGGCAGGAACCAGCTGGCCGTCTCAGACCCCCAGCATGGCTCTTCCTCTGCCCTCCTTGGCCATGCCCCCAGCAGGCTCCTCCCACCCTCCTTGGCCATGCCCCCACAAGGCTCCTCCCACCCTCATTGGCCACGCCCCATCAGGCTCCTCCCTCACCTTCAGGTACAATGCCCCCAACCCATCCAGGAGCCTTTCTCTGCACCCACCTCTCCTCCTCTCCCTCCAGCAGCTTGCGATAGGCATGGATCTCCATGTCCAGGGCCAGCTTGATGTCCAGCAGCTCCTGGTACTCGTCCAGCTGCTGCTGCATCCTGGCCCGCATGTCGGCCATCTCCCGCTCCTTGTCGGCTAGGATGCGCCGGCTGGTCTCACGCTCCCGGGACAGAGCGTCTTCCAGGTCGCGCAGCTTCGACTCCTTGGCGGCCAGCTGGAGGCAGAGAGGAGACACCAGAGGAAGGGGGTGAGGCAGAGCACAGCAGAGGGTGCCCCTCGCTACCGGGGCCATTGGTACCTTAGACACACACATCGCCTTCTCTTGGGGTGAACATCCAGGGTTCACTGAACCCTTATGCAGCCTGGACTGTAACTAGACTAATCAAGGTCTAGTTACCATGGACTAGAGATGTCCAGCTGTGTCCCGAGTGGAAAAGGACAAGAGGTCCCTCTGCCACCCGGAGCCGGGCTGGAGCTGCTGGGGCGGGATCGGAACTGGAGAGGCAAGGTCAGCTCTTCTTCAGGCGTACAGAGGTGCTGATAGAACTGCAACCAGTGGAGAACTGGGCCCTTGAGCGTCTCCCGCCCCCTGGGATGCTACGGGGCCCAGAGCCAGAGCGCCGGGTCTGACCCCTCCCTAGTTCTTTTAATGCATGTTGCAGGCCGTTTGATCTGGGGGGGTGAGACCAGCGGTGGTGCAGGCAGCCCCCAGATTTGCCCCATGGGGGTGCAGCAGGCAAATGCACATTTCAAGGCTCCCCCTGCGCTGCCCAGCACCGTGGCTAGAGGACAGCACCTGGCGCTGATCAAAGGGGTGTTTTAGGTACTGAAGGGAGCTCGCCCTACGACCGGCGCTCAGCTTGGCTCTGGAGCAAAGGCCTGGGGCAGCCACAAGGGGGAACCAGTGGGAGGAGGGGCAGAGGGCTGGACAACGCTCTCGCTGGCGTCTCCGGCTCACCTGTTTCTGCAGCTGGCTGAGCTGGGCCGACAGGCTGTCGATGCGGATCCTCGACTGCTGCAGTTCCTCGTGGGCGGCACCCACCAGGTTGCTGTTCCTCTCCGCCGACTGCTTGGCGTTCTCCAGCTGCAACCAAAAGGCCAGGCGGGGTTAGCACAGCTGAGGAGCGGCCCGTGCTGCCGGGCAGCTTCCTACCGACATCCCATTGTGGAGGGAGCCAACGGCCCTGGGACAGGCCAGTCACGGCCATCAGCCCCTCGCGGGGAGACAATCGCACTGATGGTGCTGCTCAAAGCATCAACTGCAGGATCTAGATCAGGGCTTTAAAAACCCCTGCCTCGGGGTCAAGCTCCCCAGTGAAGCTGCCCTACAGGTGCTGGTTTAGGTCCACAGCTCCCCTCTGGGAGGCTGGTACTAAGGGTTCTCTCCACTTTACAGCTGGGGAAATCAAGCCCAGAGAGAGGAAAGGGCCCCCGACATTTTCACAAGCGGGCCCTAATTTCCAGGGCCCTTCTTTAGCCGTCTTGCCAGCTCGGCCTAATTCCTCATTGATTTCAACTGGCGGGGAAGGCTGCTCCAGGACTCAAAGTCAGGCCCCTGTGCGCTGCGAGCTGAACTCCCGGAGATCAGAGGCTGCTGGTGGAAATTTGGGTTGAAGTGACTTGCTCAAAGTCACAGAGAATGTGGCAGAGGCAGGAACGGAACCCAGGCGTCCTGGCTCCCCATCCGTGTCTAAGCCACCGGCCCACCCTGTACGCAGCCAGTGTGTTACCTTGGAGCCGTAGGTCTTCTCCAGCTCCTCCTTGTACAATTTGACCTGGGATTCGTGCTGGGCCCGCAGGTCCTGGAGAGCATCGGCCAGCTTGCTCTCAAACTCCCGCTGGCGGCCGTTGTCGATTTCCACCAAGCGGGTCTCATGGCGACGCTTGGTCTCGCGAAGCTCCTGCGGGAGGAGGGGAGGGCCACAGCAATAAGGGGAGAGGAACGTGAGCCCTGGGTCTCAGAGCTGGAGCTCACTGGCAAAAGTCAGCCACCAGCTGTTGTCGGAGTGGGTCCCACCAGCTAAGCTGTCGGCTGGGAGTCACAGAGCTCAGCTGCACTGAGCCATGCTCAAGTGGGAATTGCTCCATGTGTAACTTGATGTCCCAGAACCGGGTGCTTGATTCTCAGGGCTTGTCTAGCCTTGAAATGCTACAGCGGCACAGCTGGGCCACTGCAGTGCTTCAAATGTAGACTCTACCTCCACTTCTCCCATCGGCATTGCTAATCCACCTCCCAGAGAGGCAGCAGCGAGGTCGACGGAAGAATTCTTCTGTCGACTTAGTGCCGCCTACCTGGGGACTTAAGTCAGCTTAACTACACCACTCAGGGGTGTGGATGTTTCACACCCCTAAACAACGTAGTTAAGACGACCTAATTTTCTCATGTAGACCAGGCCTCGGTACACCAGATCTTCTCCCATCCACTTAGCTACCGCCACCTGGGGAGGTGGATTAACACCACCAATGGGGAGAGCTTTCTCCCATCAGCGTAGCAGCATCTTCACTTAAGCTGTACGATGCAGCTGCACCAATGGAGCGTTTTAAGTGTAGACCGGTCCTGAGACTTGTAGAGGTAAATGTCGATTTCACTCCCCGACACAAACCAATGAAAAATATTTCTATTGATGATCATCGAAATTTACAGCTAGGCAACGTGAGAAAAATGCTGCTCGAGAACTTATTAAAGTTTGATTGAAGGACATTTAGTTTGTGTATTTTGACATGATGTTGACAATTTATGTTTTAGTGGGTATGAAAATTTAACTTTTGGAATCTCAGGGTCTGCTGTCATTAAATAATTGTCTTACCCCCCCAACTCTCCCCCAATTTCCCCCAACTTTGACAATTTAAAAGTAGATACCATCTTTTAAAATGCTTAAAAATAAACAGTGATATTATCCAGCTTTATTTAAAAAAAAATATTCTGCCAAGCCAATCTAAAAGGCCGGTAAGAGCCCTAATTTACAGATAGGGAACCTGAGTCTGATGAGGGAAGTGACTTAATGAACATGACACAAGAAGTCAGTGGCAGGGCCAGGAATAGAACCTAGCTGGCTCCTGATCCCGTAACACTAACCATTAAATTATCTTGCCTCTGGATTTCTCTTTACCTTATGTCCCAGGCTCTCACCAACGTGCTACTGGAAACCATCTCCCCAGAAGCTAGGCGGGGCTTTGTGAACAGTGCTAAACGGATCCCCTGCCTGTCCTCAGCTGAGCTGACACCGCCAGCGCACCTCGCCTCAATTCTCTGTTGCTGAGGACACTGGCATGACCCGTGCTCAGGGCAGTGGTAAACCATAGGTCTGTACAGCATATAAAGTGGCACGAGGGTCTATGTTGAGGGCTTTGCTCAGAGGTAGCTCGGCCCCGCTCACCTCACTGTAAATGTTCTTCTGGAAGTCGAGTTCTTCCTTCAGCGTCTGCAGACGGTTCTCGGCATCCACCCGACGCAGCATCTCGTCCTGCAGCTGCTTCTTCACCTCACCCAGGGCTGCTTCCAGCTGGGAAGGGGAGAGGGGAAAGCGAGTTAAGTGGAGATTCTCAGACCCAGCAGGCGGCTCTCGCGCGAGGTCCCTAGGCGGTGGCTGCTGTGCCTGGGGAGTCTGGAGACTTTATGCAAATAGTGATCACTCTTTGCATATTGTACATATGCACCGCCTCGTTTGCATGAACCAGATCAGAGCTAAACCCGTCAATCCTCCCCTCTCCCGAATACAGAAATCGTGCCTGTCAAATCCACTCCCCTCATCCCGCAGGTCAGCGTCTCTCCCTGTCACGAGACTGCGACAGCTGCTCGGGACCCCAGGAGAGGGCCCTCTGAACCCAGTCTCCAGGCCAGTTTGGGTGACTTGACAGGGCTGGGCTGGACATTTTCTAACTTGCCAAGGGCGGCAAAAGGAGCCAAGGGCCAGCAATCGCCACAGCCAGTTCCCGGGCCAGGTGCATTCGTCTCCCTCTGCAGCAGGAGGCGGCCGAAGCTCCAAACTCGTCTCTCCCGTCAGCAAAAGGATCCCAGAGCTCACAAATCAGTGGGAAGGGCATGACTGGAATTGGAGCCTTCCCGATTTCCCCGGACACCAATCAAACCCCATGGCTGTGCCTCTCCCAGGTGATCCTTAGAGGAAAGGGCAGCCTGGCCTGCCCAACATCCCGCCTGGCGTTAGCTCCCTAGCTCGGCCCTAGCTGAAACCATTAACTGCCCAAAGCTGCAGGGTCCCGCCTGCTCCGAACCTTAAGGGATTTCTCAGCAGGTGGGGCAGGATGTGCGCGGGAACGCCATGGTCTCTGGTGCTGCACAAGGTGTCGCAAGGCACCCCGAGCAGCCAGGGACAGGCGTCAGGACCAGTTGCTCACCTTGGCCACTTGTGCCCTCAGCTCCCGGACTTCGTTCTCCAGGTTCCTCTTCTCCCCCAGGGCGGTGGTGAGCGCGGCCTCCTTGCTGTTGAGCAGGGCCTCCAGGTCCTTGAGGCGAGCCTGAGCGGCCAGCAGGTCCCCTTCCTTCTTGCCATTCCTGGAACACAGCCGACAGACCGCTCCGGTGATGTGTTCAGGGAACCATGCCAACGAGGGGCCCAGAGCCCAACCCTTGGGTCCAAACACCCCGCCACCCCCAGGGGAGAGCTCAGAGCCCACCCCAACGGTCCCGGTGAATTTCACATCAGTGGGAGATGCCAGACTGACAGCCCGGGTGCTCTATGTAGCCCCAGAACAGGTTCTGACCGCCCAGTTAGTGCTCCGGGATTACTCAGCTACCATGTCCCTGACTTGGGATCTGCACAGGCAGGAGGGGTTTTGCGCCAGAGCCGGTGCTTCAAACCAGGGAACTGACAAGAGCTGGCCCCATTTCATACTGATGCAGCAGTTCCAGCCTGCCCCACCTGGCATCGCTACCCTGCCACAAATATCCCCTGTACAGATGGGGGCCGGAGTCTCTTTGGTCTCCCAGCTGCCCATTACACACGTCGCTGGGTGATCCGCCGTGAAAGCAGCGTGTGATACATCCCATGCTACGGGCTGTTTTACTGGCCCAGCCCTGCTGGTGTTTATTGGACGCCGATTCAGAGCAGGCGTGTGGGTGTTTAAAAATTAAACTCATGCCGACATATGAAGTGGCGAGCGGCTCCCTGCGGAATCAAGGCAATGATCCCTTTTACGGCACGTCTGAAGGAAAAGACACACACATGCACACACACCCGGCCCGCTGCCAGCCTCCATCTCAGAACGCTGGAGCTAGTGCTGCATCGTTAGTACTTATCAGCTGTAGTGTGGTGACGTCTAAGCACCTCAGTCACACACCAGGTCCCATGGTGCTAGGCCCTGATAAGACCCAGAGCAAAAAGATGGTCCCTGCCTCAAAGACCTCACAACGTAAGCAACCTCCTTACTCCTCGCTACCTACCCAAGAGGTCTTGGATCCACAGAACGTTTCAGAAACATTATATGTACCAGGGATAGAAAAAGGGGAGGAGGAATTCGAGCCTAAACTTTTTGGTGGCTAGTGGTTTTGGGTGCCAGATGAGACACCGCAAAGGCCCCTGATTTCCAACAGGACAGTGCTCCGCTCTTTTTGAAAGGAAATCCCCTTTAAAAAGACGACTCAGGTTGAGCGCTGAAGAATGTGGGTCCCCAAAAATCACTAGCTGCTTCTGTAAATGGAGGCCTTAGACAGTGGTGAAGGAACTGACTGAGGAGGAACGACCAGATTTACAGTAGAAGCATTTACAGCTTTGCCCTAGGGCAGGGGTCAGCAACCCGCAGCTCCAGAGCTGCATGTGGCTCTTCAGTCACGGTGGAAGAGGGGGCAAAATGGCTCTTTTGATAGTAAAGGTTGCCGACCCCTGCCCTAGGGTGTGGGGGTATTTGAAAGATATCTACACCTAGGAAGAAAAGGGTGCTCTGAGGAGGGAAGAGATGAAGGAGAATGAAACTGCAGGCTGATCACGAGGAAATGCCTCCTAGCAAGAAGCCAGATTGGTCTTCTACAAGAAGCAACGCAAGCCCCATTGCTTGGGACATTTAAAACCAGACTTAAGTGCCAGGCAAAACACAGCATTCCTGCTCTGGCTGGTGGGTGAGATACGTTGGCTTGCAATATATTACGTACCCACTAGATGTTGCTGTGTGCTGCACATACCTCCAAATGGGGTGTGACCCATAGAACAGAAGACAAAGCAGAACGCATGCTGCATGGAAGCCTGTTTAGATCTGTACAGATCATGGTAAATAAACCGGTTTACAATGGACATTGACTCCATACAGAATCACAGCATGAGAGGGATAGGACAACTGTACCTTCCAAGTTCTCTGCAGTTAACACCTCCTCCCTCATGCTTTTCTGGGGGTAGCTATTTACCGTAGTGTATTTACAGCAACGTGTAAAGGCTCTAACTGAGATCACGGTGCCACAGTGCTGGTGCTGCACACACACAGTGAGAGAGTCTCTGCCCTACAGGGATTACAGTCTAAACAAAGGAGACGCGGGTGGAGGGGAAGGTGCTGGGACTCTAGATCTACTTAAAATAAGGAAATCCAAGTGGTCTCTTCTCATCTTGATCAATACAAGCAAGGCCCGGCAATGTGCAGGCATAAAGAGGAGGAACGGACCCCCAAAAATATCCTCACTTGGAATCTAAACCGCGGAGACCCTAGCAAGCGCTGTTCCGTTTTGCTCCCGCTCTTGTGGAGGGCTGGGCGGATGGATTCATTCTGGCAGAGAGTCTGGGCTGAAGGGAGAGTTCCTGGTTTAGACCAGTTCTGGCACAGTAGTGTAAACACATCACGCACACCCTCACGTGGGTGGCCACTGGACTGCGTCATAAAAGCCACCCATCAGAGCTGCCGGCAGAGACCCTCCCATTGTACATTCCACGCGAGGCCTGTACAGAGACAGACAGCCAGATGCTGGCGGCTCAGCCGTCTGCTGCCCTTGTCGTCACTTGCTATTCCCGCTGACTCCCCAGAGTCACACATCTGCCGAAGGACAGAGCTAGGATGAATTTGACACAGATTCCATTAGGAAAAAAATCCAGCCCGCAGATGGGGGAATGCTAGGATGTCGGCCAGAAGCTGAAGCTTAGGACTCCTGGGTTCTTTTCCCCAGCTCTGCCACCAGGCAATAATCACAGGAAGAAGTTTTGTGTCCGGGATGCGGGGATCTATTCCCAGCTGCGCAGCCTTCGGTGAGGTACGTTCCTTTCCTAGGCCTCAGTTTTTCCACCTTGCACTGGCATGGTGAGGCTTAATTGGCATTTGTGACATGCTTCCAAATCCTTTGATGACAGGAGCTGTTGTGTGTGTAAAGCAATGGGAAATGCTGCTAAGTGCTATTACCCACTATAGGAGAACCTTTTAGGTGTTTCTTTATCTGCATCTGGGGCCACGCAGAAATTGGGATTTTGGCAACATTTGAGATTCCACCCTAGGACCCTGGCTTTCCAATTGCTCAGTTGTTTCCCTCCACATCCAACCCCTCCAAAAAGGTCACCCAGAGCCTACCCAAACACAAAATCCATTACACTCAGAATTGTTGCTCTTTGCTTTGGACAGATGCCAGTAGCCTACCTATGCCGTAAGGAGACGGCATCAGTGTTACTTTCAATATTGGATGCAGTTCATGCTGATCATCATTCAGATTCTAAGGAGGTTGCTGGACCAAAACCAATCAAAACACTATCTGCTACTATTTTGGTAGGACCTATAAAAAGAAAGATTTGATGCTCCAGTCCTTCTGCATTATCAGGTTCCCAGTAAATCCTATTCCCCAAAACTGTGCTGGAAACATCTGCTATGGGTGTCAACGCCCATGTAAAAGAGGAAGGATCTAGGTAAGCTTGTTAATTTCAATGGGCAACATCAATTTCAGCTCTGTTCTAAACAGACAATCTGGGCTCAGCTCTCATAAACATGGGGTCCAAATGGGACTGGCGCACAGCTGCATGGAACGGGCATCTACATACTGGAACCCAAATCCGAGCACATGCATGCAGTGCTCTCTTTAAAGAGAGAGCCAAATTTGCACACAAAAGGGACTTGGTTTCATAGCCATCTCTGTTACGGTCCTCTTCCTTTTACAGATGGGGAAACTGAGCAGGAGAAGCGAGTTGCCCAAGGTCACCCAGCAAACCCCATCACCGAGTCAGGAATAGGAGCCAGGAGTCCCAGACCCTCTGCTCTAACCACTAGGCCACGCTGCATCCTATTAAACCACTCTGCGCTGTTGCGGCAACTGACACTGGAGTGCAGGGCAGGGTTTTGTGAAGCTGCCAAGCTGAATCCCGACTGCACACAGTGTCTGCATTCCGCAGGCAGGAGAAAAGGCTGGGGGGTGGGGGAGAAAAGCAAACTCCCGGCTCATTAGATCATGGGTAAAAAATATCAGGGAGGCGATGGCTCCGGCTGATGAGTGAGTCGGCCATTCTGACTGCCCTGCCGCACGCTCCCCTGAGCAGCCGGACCGTCTTGGGCACCTGGACTGCAGCCCCACGAATGCTGAAACGGATGGGGTGAGAATCTGGGCCTCAGCAGCTTTGGCTTTCGAAAGAAAAGGCAGGTGAGGGAATATCTTTTACTGCACCAACTTCGGTTGGCGGAAGGTATCAGCTTTCGAGCACCGCACAGCTCTTCGCGTGAGCAGGCAGAGGAAGGCAACGAGATATTACCTGTCCTCACCCACCTCGTCTCTCTCTCATTCTGGGACCAAGATGGCTACAACCACACTACAGACAACCTCCAGCAAGAGGCAAGCCTGGACGGACACCCCAGTGCCAGATGCTCATTGAGAAGATCCAAACCGCCCCGATCTATCCAAAACACCCCCAGCCACCCCAGAGAAGTCTCCCCAGCCAGGCCCTACCCAGCCCCGGGGGCTCCCGAGTCACTGCCAGCAGATCCCTATGCTCTGTTCACGCCAGTGACGCAGAAAAGGAAAATGCCAAATGAAAGCGATTTTAGAGCTTCTCTGGCTTATTACAAGCGCCCTTTAATGCTGAATTATCCCCGCCTGGCTACAACCTCTTCCTTACAACCAGCACGATGGGTTTGACTGCCACTTAAATCCCCACGGCCTTTGATTATTGGCCACCATTTAAATTCTCAGTCTGGTTCCTTCCCTTGTCGCCTTAACTCTTTCCTCCCCAAGCCAGCAGACCTGCACCTCTGCAGAGCTGGGCCAGGGCTCGGCCCACTTTTGGGGCACCCTAGAAAACCTCAAGAGTATCACTTGGGGAGGCTGTATTACAATAGTGGTGCCTGTATGGAGCACGTATCATTGTCTCCTCCGAGATAAAAGAATTTCAGCGACAGCTGCAGCTTCTAACCTAATAGACTTCATGGGGCTGGAGCAGCAGACGCTCATGGTTTTAGTGCAGAGGGTCCCGGCTTCAATCCTCCAACCCACCCAGAGATTTGCTGACTGTGGCTCTCCATGTGCTAGTCAGAGGTCACTGCACCCAGTCTGGGATTCCAGGACCCCACAATCCCACCCCTCTCTCCCCCAGGGATGATGAGATACTGTAATATTTATAGACGGGGAAATGACTTGCCTGAGGCAACGGCCTCAATCTGTGGCAGAGCCAGCTTCGGATTTTAATAGAGTCAGATCTCCCTACTGACAAGCCCCCTTTCCTCTAACCACTAGTCCACACTGCCTCCCAGAGGGTTGCTGCTGGGGAGAAAGGATTCCTGCCATCCATGGCTCCAGGAACAGCCGGGGTCGCTGCACACAGCAGCATAGCCAGAGACTAGGAAAGCTTTAGAGACAGCAGACAGCATGGCTGGCTCTACAGCCAGCATAGCCCTAGACCCCAAACCCTGGTCCGGATCCGCCTCATTGCAAAGCCAGGCTTAGTCCCTGTTAAAACCCAGCCATGTGCAGCACCCAGGATCATTATTGTTCAGCCCCTAGAGCCGAGCCCTCCCACATGGGAGAAGGGGGAGCCCAGCTGCTGGGACTCCTTGTCTCCAGCCACCTAGCACGGGGCTGCCTGTGGCTTACAAATGAGCAGGTAAGTGAGTCCCTGCTGGGCTGTGGGGGAGAGAGGGAGAGAGAACTGGGAGGAACAAGACAGACATGAGTCGTCTATACAGCACCTAGCGCCAGAGCCTCGGACAGGCAACTCCCAAAGGGAATTAACGGCACGCAGCATCTCCCAGAATGAGGGGCTGCAGCCGGGTGCCCCCTGGTGTTGCTCTAGCAGCGTGATGGTGCCTCAGTGCGAATGAGAACCTGGCACCAAGGAGCGATTCTCTCAAAGGCTACCCACTGGCTCGGAGATGTGGGACTTGGCAAGTCCCAGCTGCCTGCGTGAAGCTGCGTCCTGTCTTTCCCATGCAGAAAGCAATTCCTACAGCTAAGGTCAAACAGCATAACTGAGAACTGCCCAGGCCAAAGAGCTGCAGACCCAGCATCCCTGGCACCCGGCACCTTGGGTGGCCCTTGCACTGGTGCAAATATTACCGAATCAGACTGGGCAGTGATTCACATCCATTCCATACTGGTGTAGATACCACGTGAGGCGCAGGGCACTCAAGAGTCACGCCAGCCAATGTGAAAAATAAGAGCAGCAGGAGAAAGAGACCATCTTAGTCTGTGTCTGTACAGCCCCTAGCACCGAGGGGTCCCAGTCCCTGGCTGGGGCTCCCATAAAGAAATATCATGAACTGTTGTTCTGCGAGAGACGCCCCTCAGCTTTGATTAGTCTAGGAGCCAGGTGATGTCAGTGAAAGCCCCTATCCTGTTGCCATCGGGCCAGGTTCTGATCGCCAGAGCGGCTCTGGACTTTCGCTGTGACCAGGGTCGCAGCAATCAGGTACCCACGGAAGGGCACAATAAACAGACACACATTCGGCTTGTGCTATGAACTCCCGTCCTCCACCGAGCCAGCAGGAGCGTACTGAACACAGACAGAGACACAGCCGTCAGGGCAGGGCATGGAGTGGCTGTGGCTCAGAGTGGCAAAAACAGGGCATGCCAAAGGAAACCGCAGACAGGGCCTTTCCCTGCAGCTGGGCTTCAGCAATATTACATGCCTGATAATGTCACGGCCCCTTCCTGCTCCCTCCTCTCAGCTTCCGCCTTCTCCTCCAGCATCAGCTCTGACAAACAGCCAGGAAGGATGGCTGCCTCGGTAAAGCACCGGGCAGAGACGCAGGTTTGATCCCTGAATCTGCCACATGCTCTGGGTGCAGTTAGTTTCTGTGTGTCTCGGTTCCCCCATCTGTAAAAGGGAGAGACTAATCCCTCCTTTGTCTTGTCTAGACTGTATGCTCTCTGGGGCAGGGACTGCGTCACTATATGTACAGCCAGCACGGAGCGCAGGGGCCTGCTGGGTGCTACGGTAATTCCAGGAACAGCCGCTCAGCCTGCTCTGAGCAATGCCGGGCCAGACCCCCGGGAGGCCGATGACAGTGGTACTTGATAAATTAGCGAGCAGTAAAGAAACGGGGATCAGCGATAAGCAGGCAGCCCTGGTGTGGTTTCCTGCCTTCCTCTTCATTCCCCTTTTCAGCTCCTGAAGGCGGAGTCTTGTTTCCTTTCTGGGCAAAGCGGTTTTCCACAGAACTCCTGCTCCACTAACTGGGATGTTACCAGAAGAAAAAGCCCACGTTGGCTAGCAGAGAAAAGACAGCTGCCTCATTTCCAGGTGCAGAAACGGCATGGGAAGAAAGCACAATGCCCGGCCACTCCTTTCTAGAAATCCAGGTCTGAATGAGACCGGCTCATCTAAGACACGGCTGGCACAGTCAGTCTAAACCCTCTGGCATGGGAAGGAGTGTAGTCTAGTGGTGAAAGCAAGGACTGGTCAATTCTGGCTTTGCTGCTGACCTGCTGGGGGACCTTGTGTAAATCCTACACACTCTCTGCTGCAGTTTACTCCTCTAAAACAGGGCCAGTAATTTTACACCCTTGGAAAGTGAAGAGGCAATGCACGGGTTAGGGGTCTATTATAGGACTGGATGGGTGCGGTTCTGCGGCCTGTGTTGTGAAGAGGTCAGACTAGATGATCATAATGGTCCCTTCTGACTTAAGAGTCTGTGAGGCATATCATTCACTCCATGCTGCAGATGGGAAACCCGAGACACAGAGTGAACAAGTGACTTGACCAAGGTCACACAGGGTGCCTGTGGCAGAGAGGAAAATTGAACTGAGGTCTCCTGAGTGCTGACCCAATGCTTTGCCCCCTGGGCAGTCCTCCCTCTCTCAACATTTTGAACTACGGGGGAGCTGAACTGGCATTGACAGCAGTGGGGAATTTTTGGCAGTGATTCCCCAACGAGTGCGGGCAAAGTTGGAAGGCAGAGCATTGCAAAGCTGCCATGGGAGGGGCCATTCCCATTTGAATTATTGGGAAGGGGGCAACCAACTCTGTTGGTATGGCTTTGGGAAACCTTAACTTGTTTAGTGCAAATATTCTTAAAAGATTCAGTAGGATCTAAGGGTCAGTCACACGTGCCCCACATAGCAACTGTACACATGCAATTGGCCTCAGTTTCCGTTCCCATGAGGACCTACAACAAAAGCAAACTAGCACCAGTGGACTAGCCAGCAGACAGCTGGGGCGAAAGGGGAAGGATTTCTCTCTGTGTTGCTTTTCCACCAAGGAAAGAGAATTCACGCCAACTTCCTTAAAAGCTTTGGTGATGAATTAGCTGCTCGCAATGCAAGGAGGAACTGGAAGGCCGATCCGCTCTGCACTAAACTTCGTGAGAGAGGCAGACACCTGCTGTTAATGTCACCAGGGAAGCTACGGCACCAAACCCAGAGCATCTTTGAGAGCGAGGGTTAGCAGCTGAACAGACGTGCGCAGTTCTGACAGCAGACTGCAAAACACACCCCGCTGCATTTGGCAAGAGCAGCCTTTATGTGCCAGATCAACAATACACCACAAATCCCTGGTACTGCAGCTATCTTCTGGGGCAGCTAGGGACCTGCCCAGTCCCTACAGTGGGTCAGAGCAGCCTAGACGCTGCTGTTACTTACACTGTCCTTCCCATGGCCCCCAGGAAGCAGAGGAGAGCGTAAGGTAGATGCTATGGCCATGTCCCCACCTTGCCTCGCTCCTGCTCCCTGCCCCTGGCACATCCCACCCTGACCCCAGCGCCACACCAGCTGGGGAGGCCCCTGCACATGTGATTTCTCTGTGGCACCCATCTCTTGAAGTCGACATAGCAGCATAAAGCAAAGCAGGTTTAGCATAACTGAGAATCAAGCCCTTTGCGCCCAGTCCTGTAGAGACTCCGAACACCCTCAAATTCCATCAGTGTCAGCCGGAGCTGAGGCTCTGGCAATCAGAAGCCACTACAGGAAGGCCAGGGACAGTAGTCTGCCTGCCAACGTCTCCTCCCACAATTCACCATTCAGGGGAAAAAAAACAAAGGATCTAGCCAGATGCATCTGGGCAAAAGAAACCGGAGTCACCAGGTTGCATGTGGTCCCCAACTGTCCGAGTGCCTCACAATCTTTGATGTATTCATCCTCACCACCCCCCTCCTGGTGAGGTAGGGCTCTTATCCCCATTTTACAGATGGGAACTGAGGCACAGAGAGGCTAAGGGATTAACCCAACGTCTCATGGGGAGTCTGTGGCAGAGCAGGGAATTAAACGCAGGACACCCAAGACACCCTAACCACTAGACCACCCTTCCATCCTAGAATCTAATTTAAAGCATACACATGCAAAAGCCAAACAACGTTCATGGCTGTTTCGTATTTTGCTGTTCAGAAGTAAATCAATATTAAAGCACTTAACAATTCTCTGCCCGTTCAATGGATCCAATTTCTCCTTTGGTCTGTGCCTCCTCAACACAGCAGCAACTGCAACGCGGGAGTAGGGACAGATTCTGGATTCACTCAGGAGAAATTGAGGCGTCCTCAGCCACGGGAAAGTACGTATATAATGCTGGGCTCTTTTACGAAACAGAAATCAGAGAGTCTGAGCGCGAGTCATTTTCCTCCCATGCCATCTAAAAACCGGCTGATCTTAACACCATTGCTATTCATCTCAAAGGAGCGGGCACAATCCAGGTTCCTTCTTGTACGTTCCACCAGAACTACTACTGCAAAGTGTTTCAGAGAGAAGAACACACACACACTCACCCCTCCTAAGATATTCCTGAGGAAGCATGGTCCAGTGGTTACAACACAAGCCTGGCGTTTGGAATTCTCCGGGTCACCTTGGCCAAGTCATTTAGCTTTTCTGTGCCTTGGTTTCTCCATCTGTCAAATGGGGGTGAGAACATTGCCCTCCCTCCCAAGGCTGCCGTGAGAATAAATATATGAAGGACTGAAGCATTTTAAGATCTACTGTTGAAAAGCACTCGGTAGGATATTATCATCTGACGCATTCCGATGCGTGAGTTCTGCGCCCTGGAGTAGCTGTTGGTTGAACTGAAAAGCGTAGCAGTTTTGCCAGCCATGCTGATCCTGGTATGAGTCTTGAGCTATGGGTGGTTTTTGAGCTATGTGAGAATTTCAGCTTTCAAGTTTCTGGCCCTTGTAGTTGCAGAGAAAAGCTGGAAAAAAAGCGACTCCTTAAACAGCTTCAAAACCAAAAGCAGATAAACCCCCCAATTATTTTAAAAAAATCTCACGATTTCTAAGCCAATCCCAGGATTTTTGAAGCCGTGAGGCTGCTGAGACTGTATTAGTTTGGGGTCTTTTTTAATCAGTAGGGGGATAAGAATGTGCAGTGAAAGCGCCTTTTCAATTCAAACGCTCTCAGCAATAGCTCAGTGCCTTAGGACTGGGGGTGAGGGGAGAAAAGATGAGGCCAACAGCAAATACCTGGGGGCTGAGAGTCATCGCCGCTTAAGCTTAGCACAGAGAACTGGCTGGAGGATACGCTTTCCAAAAAAAAAAAGAAAAAAAAACACCACAGCCCCACACATCTGGTGAAGGGTGCATGGAAAAAATAGCCACGTTTCAAGATAGTCGGGGCTGTTTTGGCTGGCTGGTGGGGCGGGACAGACGTCACAGCTTCAGCGGACCTGCATGCTAATGTGCTGGTGCGGCAGATCCGCCTGCATGAAAATCTCATACCTCACGAGCATCTAGTTATTGTTGATTTAACGTGAGATCGATTAAAGGCTTAAAGCACCGACTAGCTGCCACAAGGCACCTGATTCTCCATTGGCCTGGATCTTACGCCCTCATTTACACCACTCCCCACTCTTGAGTTGGTATTTTATACCCACTTGGTACTGGTGTAAGCGACGGCACACAGTGCAGGGCAATGGAGAACCAGAAGCCAGCGAAGGAGAATTGGGCCCAGAGAGCTGATCAGGTCCCACAAGCCGGAGGGGGAATCCTCTGGAAGTGAGGTGTGTAATCACTCCCCTTCCCTGCTGTCACTGTTTCCAGCATGGACTGCAGCCTCCCCATCACCAGCTGGCCAGGTCCCATGAGCCTCTAGCATCAGAAGATGCCTACTTTTCGCAGGTGCAGCAGCCCCCGCCCGTTGTGCTTGTTTGGTTGATCTGGAGCAGGTGTTAGGGGTTTTCCTGTGCAATGCAAGCATTAAAGAGCACTTTGGATCCAGTTTGCCCAGGGTGTGATCAAACAAGGCCAATCTTAATTTGGAAAGAGCTGTCATCTCCATGTAAATGATTTCACAATTAGCACAGGGAGTCTTCCCTCTCCAGTATATGCCGGCACAGACAGGCAGAAGATGGGTTGCAGAAGTGTGTTTGCAAGAGCCTTGGCTTAGCTTTTAGCCTTCGATGCGTCCCTTTGCTAGACACTGGGTGACGTGGATCTAGGCACTGCTAGAGCAGCCTGATGAAGACCAAAGATAAGCGCCAGAATGTTACAGCAGCTCTCTGGGCTGTTTGAAACAGCCAAGGGTGCAAGCTGGGGAGGGGAATTCCTGCACATGCAATGGGGCTGCTGTGAATGGCAAGCGTGAGCTGGTGATAGGAGCTGTATGAGCTCCTGTGGGATGTACCAGGCTTGGATCTGTCAAATCTCAACATTTCCCCGTACCCACTGGATTGGCCCATACCAAAAGGAAGCACCCTACTGGCAAACTGACACATGGGTCCCAACTTCTGACCTTGAACACATTTGCTCAGCTCCCTCTACTTTCAGCATGCGCCTCTGAAGCCAGAACGTGGCCCTATCGCTATTTTCTCTCTCCAGGGAACCCCAGCACTTGCTTGAGCAGCTTTGCCTGTAGATCGGCCCAGAAGCTCTCTCTGGCTAAAGAAAAATGAAGACTCTTGCGCCATTTATCCCGGTGTGTGCTGGCCTTCCGTTTCCCTTTATATCTCCTTTGTCCTCTAGCCTGTGCCAAGGTAAAATGAGTAGCTCAGTCTGACGGGAGCCGGGCTCCTGCCACCCCCACTGGAAAAACAAAAACAAAATAGAGATCTCTCTTCTCTGCCCTTGTGAACCAGGATACGAATGTTCAAGAGCTTTTCTCACCCACCTTTAGGACTAAACCAACTGCCACAGGGCTCGTTTCCCTTTGTAAAAATCAACTGAGCAAAGACAGTTAAATACGAACAGCAAGGGGAACTAACCACTGGAGGAGGGTCCCCAGTGGCTTCTCCATCACTTGGCATTTCTGAAGCTGTCACAGGTTTTCAAAAGCACTTAAATAAACTGAGCACCTCGATGCCACTGGCTTGCAAGGGGACTTGTGCTCCTAAATGACACAGGAGCTACTGCAAATCCAGGCCCTACAACATACGCTCCAGTTCAACTATACATTTTTGGGCTTGAGGCACGGGTCACTTGGTGAGGCGCTTGGCTTTTTGGCCTGTGCTACGCAGGAGGGCAGACTGTGTGATGGTCCCTGCTTGCTTTGAAGCATTACAGGCATGAGCTACCCCCTCTCCAAACAGTTCCACCCTAGATTCGGGATAGCGCTGAATCAAACCCACCGAATGGGGCAAGGGGGACCCGGTGCTGCTTGGACTGGTTGTCTTTCAGATTAGGGCTTCCGGGACTGTTTCAGTATCGGCTTTGGGAAAGGTTTTTGCAGTGTTACTCACTCTTGTGATAGTTGATATTTTTCTTAAAGTGCCAGCGCCTGGAGTCAGGGGAGAATCTGAGCTTTCCTGGTTAACCTGGTAAGTGTTTGGCCCTTAGGATTATGGAGAAAGCCTGAAAATGTGAAAGGAAGCTCCGCCTAACACTCAAAAACCAAATGGCGATTAAAAAAGTCCTCAGGATTTTGAGGGCCTGGCTCATGGCTTTTCAGAATATCAGGCAGGCAATAGAGTTTAGAACGATCTGAAGTAGTTATCTGGCCCCCATTGCTGTAGTACCCGATCACCTCGATCTTTCATACACTTTATCCCCACAAGCCCCCTGGACGCGAAGTCCGTGCTATCATCTCCATTTTACAGGTGGGGAAACTGAGGCACAGCGAGACTAAGTGACTTGCCCTTGTTCACACATGGAGTCTGTGATGGAGCAGGGAACTGAAGCTAGACTACCCCCTAATCATTATGCAATCCTTCCTTTCAAAGCATGATCCCAGTTCACCGTTTCGTTACCCACCGGGGAGCAATTCTGCAGGGGCTGAGTGCTGACTCTTGGCAGTGGCGGGTGCACGGCATTCCAGAACTTAGAGTCTCCCAGGAGCAAGCCCCCATTGCATCTAAATTTAGAGTTTGTAAACACGCATTTATCAGGCGCAGCAACAAAAATGCAACCGATGCATGAAATCCTCAGGAAGCAAAAGTCGCAGGAGAAAACATGAAAGAGTGGGAAAAAAGGGCCTCCAGGCGGGTGATTATTTTTAGCTCTGAAACACAGAAACAACATAACATGGTTGAGCTGGGAGAAAATCCAAACTTTACAGTTAGATCAGGTCCAAGTTTCCATTACTTTAGTACAGGGGTGCGGGGGAAGCTTCCAGGCAGACGCTGCTGCAAATAAAGACAGCTGCTTTAGAAGCAGGAGAAAAAACTTCTATTCTGACGGTGGGAGAGAGAAATGAGATTGAGGCTCAGAACAGACAGCGCAGGCTCCAGTACGGAATGGGACGTACAAGGGAACAGCCCTTTAGAGGGAGCCATTTGGGCTAGCAAGTGGCTGCATCGTGTCAGAGAGATCTTGCCTAAATACTTGGCCTTGATCACGGAGATCAAGGCCCCATTGTGCCATGTGCTGCACAGACATAAGGAGAGACGGTCTCTGCCCCAAGCAGCCTGCAATCAGAACAGGCAAGCCAGGTGAAGGAGACGTCGTTATTCCCCCGAGAGATGAGAAACCGAGGCATAGAGAAAGGGGAAGGGACTTGTCTAACTGTGCAGCTGCTACACTCCTCATGGATCGAGAGACTCCAGATTAAAGATTTGTAGGGAACAAAGATCTGTTTATCCACAGGGCAGGTACAGCACTGGATAAGCATCCCATTCATCCTGCCCTGCTATCGTGCCACAACCCTGACCTTCAGAGATGCCCCGTAGGTGCAAGAATGGAGGTATTTCTTCACGACCCGGTCAAATATCTGGTCCCTTAAAGATTAGATTAATACTGCAAAAGGGGGGATAACTGGCTAGGCAGGCAGCAGTATTGCTGCAGGTTACAGTGGATCACAAACTGCGTCCGAGTGAACAATGTGACGGAGTTGTGAAAAAGGCTAGTATCATTCTGGGGTCTGTTAACAGGAGAGTCGTATGTGAGACCCGGGAGGAAATTGTCCTGCTCTTCTCCCTGAGCTAGAGTTGAGCTGAGCTGTGTGTCCATTTCTGGGCACTGCACTTTAGGAGAGATGTGGACACACTGGGGAGGGTCCAGAGGAGGGCAATAGAAATGTTAAATGGTTAAGAAAACCTGACCTACGAGGACAGGTTAAAAAAAAAAGGCGCATGTCTAGTCTTGAGAAAAGAAGATGACCTGAAAACAGTCTTCCAATGTGGTAAGGACTATTATAAAGGGAATCTTGACCAATTGTTCTCCACGAGCCCTGAAGGTAGGACAAGTAGTAATGGGCTCGATCCATGGAAAGGGAGATTTAGGTTTGGTATTTTAGGAAAGACTTTTGAACTCGAAGGGGAGTTAAACTCTGGCCCAGGCTTCCAAGGCAGGTGGTGGAGTCTCCGTCACTGGAGATGTTTAAGAACAAGGTGGACAAACACCTCTCAGGGACGATCTAGAGGGTTACTTGGTCCTGCCTCGGCACGGGAGGGGGTGGACCTGATGATGTCTCGAGGCCCCTTCCAGCCCGATGTTGCTCTGATTCTGTGATTCGTACAAACTTTCCCTTGGTTGGAACAACGTTGCAGAGGCCAACTTTACCTGTGACCAAGGCACCTTGTCAGCCTGCAGAGCAAAGACAGTGTGGAAATAATCTCAAGAATGTTCACAGCAGGGCTTGGCTTACAGAGGCGACAGAGCGGGAACGCGGAAGGCACTCGAGTGAAGAGCGGTAGCAGAATGGCATTTGTTGCAGCAGCGGAGAAAGCCACTGGCAACGAGTGTTCTGCCTGCTCACTTCTGCAAGACATGCCATCCACGGGTTTCCCCCTAGACTCGTTTCAGGAAGCAACACCTCCCCAATACGCCTATTATAAATAAATCACCCTCAGCCTTCGCTTCCTAGTCACGAGGCTCCTTGCTAGGAGACGCCAGCTTTTATTTCGGCTCTTGCAGCTGGGGCAATTGGGGTTTTGGGGGGTTTTTTCCCTTCAGTTTGCAAAGTTGGCATTGAACCGGTGCGCCGGGATGAATCTGTAGAAATATGGGTGCTGCCCCCCTGCACTGCTTTCTAAATTAAAATCCAGCCTGCGCCATGCAAAACGCTTGCTCAAGCAGAATTAACCTGGAGTAGAAGAACTGACGGATGCTTGTGCCAAGATAGACAGCCACTAAGTTTCCCTTTATGAGCCTTGTGGTTATCTACAGACACACCCCGGTAAAGTTCGTGTCCTGCTTCCCTAGAGACCCAATGGGGGGGAAAAATCACTTCCTAGCAGACCACCCACCCCCACACCACATCCTTACAACTCCAGTGGAGTCTCTACACCAGAGAAACTTGGGAGACTTTTACAGATGGGGCAATCAACGCACAAAGGAGCGACAATAATGTGCACGGGTCTGTTAATAGAACCTGGGGTCCTGATTCCCAGTCCCTGCTTGCACTCGCTTTCTAGAGCACGCTTCCCTCCCAGAGCTGGGAACAGAACCCAGGAGTCCTGCCTCCTCCCAGTCCCCCGTTCTCAGCTGACTGCCCCCTGCAAGAGTGCCCGTTGCCCCCGATTACTCTTTGATTTCAAGTTATGCTAACTGGAAGCAGGTTGGGAGATTTGGAGGGCTCCCTCGGGTGCAGTGTCCCTGTTGAAATGTTTGCCGTGCCTGGGAAAACAATGCCGAAAGCAGGAAAGGGTGGAATGGGAAGCGTTACAATGTGGCAATGGGAAATGGAGAGAAACTGCTTCTCTGGGCTCGTGACTCATCCCTCCCATTCAGCTCTGAAGACACATTGCCAATTGCCTGGGTAAACACACGCAGTACCCAAGGAGGACTGTGTCCAGCGAAACATCTGTACAGTACAAGCATCCTGTCGGGGCACCAAAACCAGCACCGACTCTGATCCGAGGATGCTAAGAGACCACGCCTCCCAGAACAAGACACACCGGATCTGAGGGCCACTGGAGCTGCCACCCAAAGCTGACAGCAGCCTCCCTGCCAGGCGCCTGCTGGCCACGCCCCAGCAGCCTCTATAGGCATATGTCTTTCATCAAGGCGAGATGGGGATTTGCTTAGGGCTGCCTGGCTCACCACAGGATGGAAATGGCTCCTTGGCAGAGCCGGTGGAAATGTTCTGAACAAAACATTTTTCCATTAAAATAATGGCTTCCTCCCCCCAAATTAGAGGTGTTCCCCATTTCCTGAAATCACAAGCAAAGCATTTCTTTCTTAAAAAAGGAAGATTTCAAATAAAACTGGGAAGCAAAACCCTTTAGTTGGGTGCTCCCCTACCCTCATTTCCCTTAGCACATTCCTGCCTCTCCCCTTTCCAGTGGCAAAAAGGTGTGGGGGCGGAGGGGGGAGAGAAGGCGGCAGCTGAGGGGGGAATCTTTGGTTAAAAAATATTTAACGAGTTTTGAGTAAGTGGAGGAGTGACTGTTTCTAAAGCCGCCGAATGAAAACAGCTTCCCGCTTTTCAAAACTTTTTGAACGAGATTTCCCCCCCCCTCCATTTTTCAGCTGGCTCTGCTCATCCGTGGAATTCACCAGCAACCAGACAGAATGAACCTTCCTGGTGCACTACAGCTCAGATTTCATCACCGCAACACACACAAAATACTCCCAGCGCCATCTTTATGATCCTGCTGTTTATGTGTAACAATCGTAGGCACTTATCTGGCCATCATAGCTTCTGAGAGCCTCACCATTTAAAAAAATATGTTTATCCGCACAAGCCCCCTGTGAGGCTGTTACCTCTATTTCACAGATGGGAAACTGAGCACAAAGAGACTAAGTGGTTACAGACAAGGTTACAGAGGAAGTCTGTGGCACAGTAGGGAATTGATTCTGGGTTTCCCAAGTCCTGGACCAATCTGCTAACCACTGCACCACCCTTCCTCTCACCACAACACAGGACATCTACACACACCCGCCTTCCCAGCAGATCTCACTTAACGACTAATGACTGGAGTCAGTCACTCCTGCAACAGATCGAAATCTGTGAGCACAACGCAGCTTTGCTTTTTTTCCCCAGTTGCTTAAGAACAAGAAACAGGATTTTAGAACAAATCTTACATTAAAAAAAAGCCTTCACAGCCCAGTGGCTGGATCTCTGGACCATCCTGGCCTGCCATGCCCACACTGGTGAGTCACCCTGGCGGCTGCGTCCATAAGGCCAGAAATGGAAACCCCGAGTCACCAGGGTTTGCTGCTGTTTGGGCTGACGCGCCCCTAGCAACGGTGGGGGTGGAGGGACTTTGTATGTGGTTAGGAATTGCTGCAGAACGCAGGGCGATACTGAAGGGGAGGAGATCTTCGCTGGGTTTTGCCAGGAGTGGGCCTCAATTGACTGAAATGTTGCCGTTTAGGAGAGCTTTAACCATGAGCAATCAGCCAGCTACGCTGAGCCAGTTTTGGGGAAAGAGAGAGGAACTCAGCTTCCCACGTGGCAGCTGAAAGGCTACGGGTCAGTTGGGACATTAACCAATCTCCTAGCGCAGGCGAGGGGCTTGGTCCAGTCGTTCACACCAGTGCGAAGTGGGATCAGACCGCAACCCTGCCAGTCTGGGGCAAACGACTGCACAAGGCTCCGGGGGACGGAGGAGCAGACCTGAGGTCCGTCCTGGTCTCCAGCATGCAGGCCTGGTTTACAGGCATCAACTGACTCCTGGCCCTGGAGTAACAAAGCTTCCTCTGTCCTTGCCCCGAGGCTCTTTGCCTGGGGAATCCCTTTAGCGGCTGTATTTGGCTTAGCCAGGATGTGGTGAGCCTCCGGAGCCAGATGCATGCAAATGGTTGCGTGCCGCCAGGATGTACACGAAAGAACAAGCTAGTGCAGATGTTGAGATAGGCTTCAACTGGAAGCTATGATGATTTTGTGCCCGTTTAGCACCTGGCCACAGAGGAACTGGGAGCACTTCACAATCAGATCAACTGCCCCCCCAGCCTCAGGACCAGCTAAGTAATTATATCCCCTTTCTACAGCCAGGGAAACTGAGGCACAGGAAAGGGGGTGAGGAGTGATTTGCCCACAGTCTCACAGGGAATCTGTGGCAGAGCTGGAAATAGAATCTTAGTCATCCGATGGCCAGCCCCTCTGGCTCTCAGCCCTAGACGGCATTCCTAGCCCTTCATTAAAATGCCAATGGACAAAACATTATTTCTCCCAGCAAAGTGGAAGCCCCTGGCCTTCCCAACCGGCCGTCACACACTGACCAGACTTTGCAGCCTGTAATGTTTTGCTGCCTGACGCTGCAGCCTGCTCGGCCCTCCGCAGGACAGCCAGCTCTGGGAATGCCCCACAGTTCAGCAACATACAGGTAAAGAAGCACATGTGGGACACAGAACACATGTGCTTATTTACACGAATGTATCCAACCCACGCCGTGCAAAAGTGCACAGCCAGGGAAGCCGTGTGACCTAGTGGTTATAGCAAGGCAAGCTTTAGGACACCTGGGTTCTAATCACAGCTCTGACAGTAATGGCGCCTTGCTGGGCCTCAGTTTCCCCATGTGCAAGGACAGTAATGCTACCCTGCAGATGGCTGTGAGGCTCAGGCAGCCTTTGCCAAGCACCCCATGCATCTTTATTGAAGGTGACAGGGCACCTGGGAGCAACAGAGGGAAAAAGCTGGCACGCAGAGGGAGGGTCTGATCTCTATTCTGCTGCTGTAAATCCAGGGTCACTCCATTGATTTACCCCGATCTCAGTTACGCTGCAATGCCCAGTGAAATATGGAGTTACTCCAGATTCCCAGTGACGCAACAGAGCTCAGCATTCAGCTCTATGTACGTAAACCCACCCTCCAGCCTCCCTGGGACTGCCCCCATCAGACAAACGGAGCATTCACACGCCCCTTCCTTGGCGCGCTAATCCAGGTCAATGGTCTTCTCAAGGCAATCTGGCAGTTAAAGAGCCCTCCCTCTGCCGTACGCCCCGTCACCCCCCTAACACGTGGGAAAGCAGTCGCAGAACCACCGCCCGGCGCCTGCCTCATAAATGGGCTTCTCTATTCCATAATAGCTGTGCGAGCTAGAAAGAACACTTGTACGTCAGCAGACAGGGGCGTCAAACTCCTCTCCCCCCTCCCGCTTTTCTCCTGCTTCCACGAGTTGCTGAAGACAAGACATTTGTTATTTACAGGTCAACCCTCAGCTCCCTCGCCTCCACCACTCCCCCTCCCTCCCGCCACCGGCCTCTTGGCTCAGCATCGGCCTTGCTATCGCTTTCAACACACCCACAGCAAACACAGCCAAGCCCCTCACGATCTCATTCAGCTGTCCCGGCTTTCTTTTCCACCCTTGCAAGATTAAGGGAGGGGAAAGACGGAACTGGGATAAAGGCATCGACTTAAGGGTTCTATTCCCACCTCTGCCACTGGTCTGCTGGGGAACCGGTCTGTGCCTCAGTTTCCCCATCTGTAAAATGGGGATAATAATAGTGGCCTCCTTAGTAAAGTTCTTTGAGTTCCCTGGATGATAAAAGTTAGGGAACATTATTGCAAATCCCTATGTAGACACAATCTGATTTAAATGGTTCATACTGATTTAGTTTAAGTCAAATCGCATAGTCATTTCAGCTGGTGCAACTTTGAAGACAGCCTGGGTGTAACTAAGCCCTTGTCTATGGGTAATCTACATGTCAAATTACTTTAAAACTACACCAGTGTGTTACCTCAAACTGATCAATTAAACCACACAGCCTTTTGGACCAAACCCCTTTATTTCATGTTATAGTAGGTTTATTTCAGATTATTTTAAATCAATTAAGAACAGGTTTAAGATAAATCAAAATAAACTGCTCTTAAAGTGAAGTAAGAGTCCACACGGGGGTCCGCACAGGTTTATCTAAATCAGTTTAAAAACCAGATTTAAGACCTTCCCTACACATGGGAAACTGACCAGCATAACTATTGTGGATTATTATAGTTAATTTAGCTATTCTGGACTGACTCCCCCGTGCAGACACTATTCCAGATAATTACTCTGCTTTGTGTATGCTGACAACTCCCCCATGTAGACGAGGCCTCAGTTAAACGGATGCAACTTCTGTGACTAACACCCAAAAGGATAGCGACGTCCTAGCAATTCTGCCCCTAGAAGGTAACGGTCTTTTAAGGGAGGGAGGCTTCCGAGCCTGGACTGTCCTCCACCTCTTTCAAAAGCCATCAAAAGCCAGAGGGACAACGGTCTCTTCTGGCCTTAGAATATATATGGACGTAAAAAAGAAAACCTAATAAAGCTAATAGCAATATTTAGGCAGCTCTGAGGATGAGTGTAAATGCTGAGGGATTACTAACTCAGCACTGCCAACCTCAAGGATTTAAAAATCCTGAGCCACACCCAAGATACCCCTAGACTGGCTTAAAACAGAGAATCATATAGTTGAGATTCTCTTTATTTGCCTGTTGACGTTTGAGCCTTTAGGAGTCACGTTTTCTAACTTTTCCCTGTAATTAGGAAAGGCTGGAAATTCACCTTTAAAAAAAAAAAAAAGCTGAAATTCTTATATAATCACATGACTCCAGCACCCGGGGCATAAAGGAAAACACCAAACCTCACAGATGAGCGATAAAATTAACAGCGCTGACAATCTGCTAACTTGACAGAAAATACGAAGGGCTGACGTGTCGCCTTTAAACGTAGGAATGCAGAAGTCTTGTCCCATCCCCTTTAGGACGTATGGTGTGGGCCCGGCAGTAAACAAAACTCGTCCCAACATCCAAACACTGTGGTTTAGCCCCTCTTGTCGGCACCATGCCTTGTGTACATATGTGCAGAACAGCTGGGCGCAGACCGGAGGGTGAGATTAGTACAGTCAGCACAGCTGAGAGCAGCACTGATACGGGAAGCCTGGCCCTCTGGCGCGTCTCAGTCTTGACTCCATGCTCTCAAAGCAAAAAGGGAGCCAGACCATCGGCTGGGTGCCAGCCAGGGTCCAGGTGGCTTAAAGCCACCTCTCTGCTCTATCCTAGCCCTGAGCCCAGGAACGGGGTAGCTGAGAAGCAGGCCTGAGGCAGTCCTCAAACCTAATTTACAAACCTTGCCCCAGGTTTTAAGAGTTGGTGTCATCGCTGCCCTCTCTTGGATGGAATCAGAATTGCCCAACTGTGTTTCATATACCCTATACAGTAAATGGGATTCTCCTTTAGCCCAAGTGGTCTTGGCCTATGCTTTTGGATCAGAGGCTCCAAGTGCAAGCCCCATTCTTGCTGGAGTTCCAACATACAGCACAACAGATGTGAAGTCTTCGGTAGATATGGATTTATGAGACTTGACACAAGACACACTCAGCCAATCCCAGACAGTCTCTCACACTAACGTACACACACACTGAGTGCGAAGTTACCGGGGTTAATTTGCTACGTCCACCTATCTACAGACACATATCCCACATTTGCGGGAGCTTGTCACACAGATCACACAGCTGGAGCGAGATCTTCTCTGAAACTTTCAGCATTCGGACAACCTGGCCGTCAAGGTTTTATGCTCACTTTTACAAGAGTCACACGGTTTGAAGACGCACAAGACCAGAGAGAGGCAGTGACTCGATGAAGGAGCACAAGAGATGATATTGAGGGGGATCAAAACAGCTAAAGGGTGCCTGGACCCAGCCAGTGGGTGTCTGTCTGTTTTGTTTGGGTTTTTTATGCACAGAGCGGATAGATCAACGGGCTGTTCTGTGGTAATGACGCTGACCTGAGACTGAAGAGCTGGGTTTGATTCACACCACTGTCACAAACTCTTTGAGTGCAACTAGTTAAGTCACATCAACTTGCTGTGCCTTCATTTTCCCAGCTCTAAAATGGGAAGAACAATCCTTCCTTTCTGACACCCTGGTAACCAGCTTGTCTGTTTGGACTGGGCACTCTTTGGGGCAGGGACCGCCCCTCCCTAGGGATCTCTGCAGAGCCTAGCACAATGGGCCCTGGTCTGGTTTACTACGTGTCTGTGCAGGGCTCCGATTTCTGTTGGTGTCTGTGATACAATTGACTTAATGAAGCACCAACACATTGCCGGATATTTTCTGCGATCTAATCATGACCGACTGGGAAGAACTGACGCAGCCAAAGATAGTTCGCCTAGGTAGCAATCCAACTCACGAGAGTATCCAGGACATTGGGTCTATAACCATAGCTCCTCGGGTCTCCAGTTGTCCCAGGTGTTGTCCAGGAATGGGGTAGACAAGACCTGAAACTCTCACCCGGGGGAGGAGTGCTGAACGGGGGACTCACCACACAGGCATCAGAGGTTTGCAACAATCATATTGGGAAATAGGAGGGGGCTCTTGGCTAGACACAGGGGTCCCATTCAAGCCCTCTTTATCCACCATCAAGCCGCAATAAAAGACAACCTCTCCCCCTCCCTCTGCCTTTTGCATATATCTTTCTATGCAAACTTCCAGCCGGTAATATCCGCTTGGGATAAGAAAAAGGAGAGCTAGATTCTGTTTAAAGAGGAGTCACAACCGGCTTTGCTGGAACAAAAGGGGTTTTATATTTTGGCTGGCAGCGAAAGAAGCAGATAAATGCAGGAGAATTATTTACATTTCCACAAGGCCAGAACATTTGTTTTGCATGAGACAGAAAAGCAGCAGCAGAAGAAAGGCCCGACAGAAGCCAGCGCTGGCAGCGGATGGAGGAGCCTGCTTGTTTGCCCAGTTCGGGATGCCTGTGGATGAATCATTCCCCTTTAAAAGCAAGCTCTCAGCTGCTGTTGTGTCTATAAACGTGGCATTGTGAGGCTGACACTAACTGCTGCTGCTGGAGAAAACGGGCCTGTAAATCCAGAGGCAAGAGAAGAAAGGGAAAAAGAGGAGGAGTGAGAAAGAGGGGAAGGTGGAGGGGAGAGAAAGAATCCAATTTTGTCTAGGTACCTACATGGCCCTCGGCAATCGCACATAAGTACCTAGGCCCAATCACCAAGGGAGGCAGTGTGGCCTAATGGACCAAGAACTGGGGCTTTGTACTCAAGAGATCTGGGTTCCAATTCTGACCCTGCCACTGGTGTGCCAGCTGTAAAAGAGGGATATTGGTACTGAAGAGCTTTGGGAGCCATGGCTGAAAAGAGCTAAGTGTTGTTATTATGAGAGGATTTTATCTTCCCAATCCTCCGCCCATGTTAGGGAAGGACTATTTCATTGCACACACGGGCAGCGGAGCTACAGGGGAGATATGGTCATACAGGAAATCTGGATTGAACCCACTGTCCCAACTCTCAACCCAGTGTCCCACCCACTAGCCCCTCCTTCCTTCTGCGTACACTCACTGATCTGACTGTGGTGCAGTCAAACCGGCCCTACCATCCGTACCTTAAGAGAACGGCAGATGTTTGCAACGTGCCCCGGCTGGCATGAAGGCCCTTTTATGGCGAATCCAGAAACAGGCACGCACTAGCCGCGAGGAGGAGCGGTACCGTTTGTTACCGCAGTGCTCAGTGATACTGTACGTGCATGCATGGAGCAAACAACCCCGCCACGGCCTTTGAGCCATCAGGATGCAGCATAACCGAGAGTCTTTGGGGCCTACAAACAGCTTCTTGTTCCATGAACAGGGCAGAGAATGAGGAGAAAAATATCAGCAAAGGGTGCACAGCGAGGCCGAGCTACCCTTATTCCTGGGTAATCAGCTTCTCCAACATGTCTGCCAACCCAAGAGGATACATGGCAGACCGCGGATTTCTCTTACTGATCAGAACTTTTTTGTCACCATCCCCCTCCCTCCCCCCACTTCAGCTGCAGCCATCTGCGTTTCCATGCATCACTTTGCAGAGCCACTGTCATGGTCTGAACACTGTAGGCAGAAGTGACTTCACCGTAGCTACGCCAGGGCTTGAATCTGGCTCCAGTCAAGTTCTTCCATGCTGGCGATTCTGTTCACGGCCAAGGCCAGCAACCACAAGGCGCGTCAACGTCCAAGAGAGGGGAAGCTAGTTTGGTAATCTACAACCCTTTGCCACCCCACAGATCTCAGAGGGCCAAAAAGATGGGGAAAGGGGCAGCATTGCCTCCATTTTGCAGACAGGGAAACTGAGGCACAAAGTCGACCCCAATCTCCATTTACAGAAGTATCCTTCTAATTGTGGGGACATCTGGGGCTGATTTTCAGAGGTGCTGAATTCGAAGTTGTGGGTCCCAACGTGAGAGAAAAATCAGCCTCCAGGCGTTCCCAAGATGGGTGCACAAAATTAGATGGACGCTTAAAGTTTAGGCCTAACCTTCCTCAAGACCACGGAAAGCTACTAGCACATCTGGGACTAGAGCCCAGGCGTGACTCCCGGGACCCCTGCTCCAACCACGACAGCAGAGGCCCCCCTCCCAGAGCGAGGAACAGAATCCAGGAGCCCCGAACTCCAGCCTCCAGCTTTTGCTTCCCCCAAACAAAGTGAGAAGTGAAAATTTCTCATCATGTACCATGCTCATTTCTGGGGACGAAGGGGAGGGGGAAGGGGAAATTCTGACGCACGGGGCAGTCATCTCACGCCCTGCAGCATGGAATCCAACGACATGTCCAGCGTGGGAGGATTCCCCCAGGACAGGGCGGGGTTGGCAGCACTGATCTGTGGGTGCTGGTCAGGAATTCAGAGCCACCTCCTGCCAGAAAGGACAAACAAAGCCAGGCTTCTTGCGGGGCTGCACTTGGGGGGGGGGGGAAGGCAAACGCATGCTTGGCTGCTGTGACATGAGACTTTTTGCTGGTTCACCGAAGGCTCCTAACACCCATGTGCAACAGAGCAGGTTGCTTTACTAGCTAGGAACACAACGGCCTTAAGACCCGCAATCCTGCCCGCTATGCCGGACAAGGAGTCTGCAGCTGGCCATGACGTTCTGGCTGCGTTACCAGCCAGCCTCGTTCCAGGTTCTCCAAAGAACCAAGCCTGGGGATTTCGTCTATACTGGGGTTTCAGCTGCTGCGGCCCGGTCACCCTGGTGCAGTACAATTTGCACCAGGTCCGATCCCCTCCGTGTCAGGGGCAGTTGCACTGGCACGATACACGGAGGGGGCGGGGGAGAGAGGGGGGGCGTCGAAGTCGCAGCGCAGCCAAGGCCTCCAACGCAAGCAGTCCGGCGAGGCAGCAGCAGTATCGTCGAAGCAGCCAGGATCGTGCTAGAGAGACGCTCCCGGGAATGGCATTCTGGCTAGATCACCTTTCCACCGACGCGCACGTCGGCTCATGCAATATTTAAGGAAGGAAACAGCAGCGGAGCGTGCTCCGTGAAGAGCATGTGTTGGGGTGAGGGGGGAGTTGGGGGGAAGCAACCGCCGCCTTCCCATTCAGTTTTTACGTCTCTCTCCGGAACCAACTGCTCCCTGGATAGCTTCTGCTCGCAGGCAGCTGAACACGAGTTGCCGCTTTTACCAGCCAAGAGCAGAGAATTTGCTAGGCTCCTCTCATCTATTCCCATTCCAGGGTCTGGGGCTGCAGCAGAACAAGACAAAGAGATCCTGGGCGCCCAGCACTTTGCAAAGTCAGGTGGACACGGGCCAGGGCTGGGAGTCAAGTGTCAATTCCCCCTCAGCCCCAGACTCACTGCGGGTCTGCCTACACAACGATAGCCGTGCACGGGCCAGCCCTGCTAGCGCAGGTAACAGCCATAGTGAAGACAGGGCAGAGCCGGCCTGAGAGCAGGCAAGTCACTCGCCCGCTCTCTGTGCCTCGGTTTCCCCTGCCAGCCTTTGTCTTGTCTAGATTGTAGGCTTGGACAATGGAGGAGTCCCACGCTCAACTGAAGTCTCCAGGCACTACCGTAATATGGGGGGAGGCGCGACTGTTACTGTCTTGTACCTACGGCACCATAAGCTGGCCCAATACAGGATGGTTCCACCTTCTCTGTAGGTGTGCGGCGACTGAGATCAATGCATGTTCAAAGCAGCACGATGGTGGGACAGCTGGGCTCAGCCCCACGTCCCCTGTCGAGCAAAGGGCTCCATGAGGCTGCCATCACACAGATTGGCATCAGAGCCACAGTGATTCATTCCCAGGGCTTTCCTTCCTTTCCAGGAAGCCAAGGAACAAAACGTGGTGGGGTCTTGCGAGCAGACTCTCGGAGTTGAGTTTGTCTGATGATGATCTTAAGGGATTGATGGCAAACGCAGGAACTTTACCACGAAGGTTGAGGGGACGGAGATTACAATGCAAGTTTCCAATTCTGCCACCCTGCGTAATCAAAAAGCCATGAGGCAGGCCTCAGAAATTAGGAGACTGGCCTAGAAAGCATGGTTTGTTTTTTATTAAATTGTGTGTATCTGGGTTCTTATCTTCTTCCAGCTTCTGTGCCTTTAGAGGTCACATTTTCAGCTTCTCTCTACAACCCCAAGAGCTAGAAACCGACTTTAAGGGAACAAAATTAACTTATTTGAACACAAACTGAGATCACATGAGTCCAGTGGCTGGGGGCTTTAAGAAAAAACAGTAAACATCACAAGACCCATGGTAAAAAATAAATCACAAAGACTCAGACGTTCAGATCCCAAAATTCACAACAGGTTTGGAGTGGCTTAATCAGCCGGTCAGAGTGTTTTGGTCTAGGGTAGCACCCAATCTGCCTGGCAGCTCATGGGGACACCTGATGAGCAGTCGGAGGAGCTGCTGTCTGAATTGGTCCATGAGAACTGATGGATCCTGGAGACCAGCACTGAGAAACAAGGCTGGGGTCTTCGGAAAAGGTTCACAATGGAGGCACCAGAGAGCCCTGTTTGCACAAGATCTCTTTGGCGCTTGCTTACCACTCGCCACAAAACAGCCCCAGAGCTGCAGGATCCAGAGCTGAATTTTACCGGCCTTGCAAGCAACCCCCCTGGACCTGCTGTAAGAGCTGGATACAAGTGACTGGAAGGAAACTGGTTGTGCAGACAGGTTTCTCCATTGAGGAGGGAGATTCTGCTTGGTTATGGAATGGTTAAAGGGGAAGGGATTTTTGCAATTCACAGGGGACAGGCTGTCCCCAATACAGGGAGCTGAGCCAACAACCTGACAGCCTAACCATGAGAAATCTGCACTCTCCAAAGCCCTAAGGACTGCCCTAACCAGCCTGAGGATCTGGATTTAACTCCCAGTGATTGCAAGGGAGCTGGTTCCAAGCAAGACCCGTTCGATCTTTTGGGCAGGGATGGTCCTATTCAAGTTCTCAAACTGCACCCATCCCTACGGTATCAGAAATCCTCTTCTACTGTGTATCTGTACGGAACCCAGCACAACAGAAGCCCCGATCTGAATTGAGACCTCGGGGCTGTTACCACAAGAGACATAATAAATAAAAGCTCTGGATCCAATTTTTATGTCCACGAGATGTATTTCTGTCCATTCATTAAGGCCAGAAGTGACCCGCACAATCATCCAGTCTGACCTCCTGCTTAAAAACAGGGCAGAGGATTTTCCCCCAGTGGTTCCCCCATCAAGTCCTTCACATCTGGCTGAGCTAGTGTGTAGGTTTTTTTAAAAAATCCAGCCTCATTGTAAAGAGTGCCCCACAACTCTGGGGGGAACAGTTCCAGTGGCTAATTACCCCTCAATGCTAAGACATTCGTGCCTCACTTCTAGTCTGATTTCATGTCACTTCGTCAGCTAGAGCAAAGGGCCCTCAGCTACCAGAAATCTCTCCCTGAAGGGGTTTCCAGACCATTCAGTCTCAATCCAAAAATCCAAAAGCTTCAAAGGAGACACGGCTCAAATTGTTCCCTCCAGAAACCTCCCACCATCTTCCCTTTGTGCAGCGTTTCGACATAGATCGGCCCCGTCACACCCACCCGTGGGCAGTTAGCGCAGTTTCCCTATGGTAAAAGAGCTGTAATGCTACAATCTGGTAATACAGTGGGGGTAAAGTACAACGCCTCCAACATGACACCTGCCGGTGCTGATTTCTGGGTGGGTTTGTTTTACCTCTTGAGTTCCTGAGGACTTTGCCCCAGTCGATGTGTGGGTGTGTTTATAGTACTTATGATTTTTAAACAAAAGCAACGGTCTTTTTCACATAGATAGCAAGGATCTTGTTATTCCATAACAGCTGGAATGGCGTTAGCAACAACACTGTTCCAAGCACTCGTCCGTTTCTATTACAGCAACGTTGACAGGTGCCAACAGAACTCAAGAGCCCATTGTCCCAGGTGCTGTACGTAGACACGGTAAGAGACACTCCCTACCTGAAAGAGTCTAACGAGACAAGACAAATAATAGTAGCCCCTAGCTCTGCTATAGTGCTTTTTATCATTAGGTCTCAAACTACTTTACAAAGGTCAGAATCATCCTTTTCCAGATAGGGAAACCGAGGCATGGAGAGATTAAGTGACTTGACTAAGGTCATCGGGGGGAGTCTGTAGCAGAGCAAGGAAATGCACACGGGTCTCCAAATCCCAGGTCAATGTTTAACCACAAGACCATCCTTCCCGCGAGGACGGTGACTGACAAGAGCTCTCCAATGGTTGGTCTGCCCTTTCCATAGTCAGTGTGGTCAGGAAGTTCTTTTATAACTTACGACCAATTAAGATCCCGCAATGCAGTAGCACATATCATGTTGGAGGGCACTGGTAACAACACGGGTATCTGCGGCAACATGGTTAGAACAGCTGCTCTGGCAGTGTTACACGGGGCAGGAGCATGTTTTAGCCACAGACAAGCCCAAGGTCGCAGCACAGTTGCGGAATGCAGATAACACGTGTTTCATCCCATTTAATTCTGCACCATGCTGCATAGAGGGGCGCACAGCCGTGCTGTGAGGGCTCCCCACCCCCCGTAAGGTGTTTTCCTACAGTGTAGCCAGGATCTGTGCCAGTCCCTGAGTGCAAACCATGCTGGCCTGGCTGCCAGACACAGCGAACAGGGACAGGAGAGATACGGAGGGGGATGGATTCTTGCTCCCGGGTCCTCACGCTCTGCCACTGGCTGCGATCGTTTTGTAGCTGTGCTTGGAGCCTGCTTCAGAGCGTCAGGAAGGCTGCGGGGCAATGCTACAGGGCCTGATTTGCTGCTGCCCTGCTCCCCATGCGCTCAGTCGCACCAGCGCAAAGTGGCACCAGACGAGAACCTTTCACACCCACTCTGCAATGGTGCAAATGAATGCAAGAGGAACAGGGCTTGTTCTCGGGTCTTGATCTCGCCACCCCCTGCTCGTCGACGCCGTGGTGAGCTCAACCGCTGGGCCTTGCGAGGAGACAGGCTGCTGCATTCCACCACAGCCCTGGATGTGAAACTGACACAGATCAGCCCCTTGGTCACTAGATCCTCTTTAAACACGCCCCCCCCACACTCAGTCTCCCTCTCCCCCCTGCAGTTGTCTGCCTGGCCAGTTGGTTAGCCTCACACTGAAGCTATTGAGCACCTGCTGGGGAGGAAGAGAACATGAGAACAGGTGGACGATTGGTCCCCCCTCCCTGATCCGTGGTGAAGTCAGGCTCTGATTGACAAAACTATGTATAGAGCAGTCTTACAACGCGCCTGTCATGCTGGTGGGTGTCTCAGGGACATGGCAATCTGCCGGCCGTGCGTGAGCAGGAAGCTCGAGCAACTGGTGCACGCTCAGCAGAAGGGGACGTGAGTAACACTGCCAAGCGAGCCCAGCGCTGAGAAAGCAGCGTGGCTTCCTCACCCCCTGATCCTGCCACACGGCTGGAACGGGGAGGAACCTCAGCGGCCGCTCCTTCAAATCAGCGACGCAGCAGCGTCCAGCGGGTAGGGCCATGGGACGGGGAGACTTTGGTTTTATTACCAGCTCTGCCAGGGACCTGCTGGGCAACCGTGGGCAAGTTACGTCGCTCTGTGCCTCAGTTTCCCCTTTGGCTTGTCTTGCTGTGAGCTCTTTGGGGCCGGTCTCTCTGATTGTGCATTTACAGCTCCTAGCACCATGGGGCCCTGATCTCACTTAGGGCTTTTAGCCCCTACTATAAGACAAGTAAATAATAATATGAGGTCCCCTCCAACACCAAATATCTAGGAGGCATCGCCTATCCTCCGTCAGTCCAGGAGCCACATCTCTGCCACGCCCAGTTTAGAATCAAACCAGGGCAGCTTTGCTTCCTCAGACTCACCTCCTGGCTGCTGCTGGCTCTTTAAGACACGCACAGTGGGAATTGAAACCTCTCTCCTGGAGGACGTGCAGATGCACCAGATTCCCAGCTCTTCTCACCATCTTCTCATTCACTCCCTTGTTTTCCTGAGGGCCACCATAGCCGGAACATCACCTACGTGACGTAGGAGCCTAAGCTCCAGTAGAAGTCTGTGTGATTCACACCCCTACATGACTTATGTTCTTTTGGAGATTTTACCCTACGAGCCGTTTCTATAACGGCAGCACGCCAGAGCCCATCACAGACCAGGCCTCCGTGGTGTTAGCGCTGTACAAACAGAACCCAGGAAGGCCCCGTACCAAAGCGCGCTCAGTTGAAGTACCCTATGTGAAAAGGCAGCCTCCCTCCTGGCCTAAAGCCCCTTTTCCCTGTTTGGCTTTGGGTCCGATTTGTCTGGGGGAACAAGCTGAAGTCTTTATTCTCTGTACAGCACCCACACCGCCAGCTAAACCCTGCCTGGATCCAATTCTCATTTACACTAAGGACTCTTTACGCTGCCAGAGGGGTTTAAAACGGCCCTTGTGTAAAGACGAGTACGGTCTGTTGACAAAGAAAAACTGGATTTGGCTTTATACATACAACATGCACGGCAACTAACCTGCGGGTTATCCCATCACCGCAGGGGGTTTTGTACCTTCCTCTGAAGCAGTCAGAGACGGGGCTCTGTACTAGATGGCCCTTCAGTCTAACCCAGCCTGGCTGTTCCCATTTGCAGAGCCCAGCCTGGAGAGTCAAAGACTGAATGTTTGGGGGAAATAATCTTGGATTTGTAAACTGAACGCACCGATCCTCTCTAAGGCGCCTTTCTGCTGCCAGAGGTGTGAAAAGAGGCCTGAGTGTGAATGAGAATCAGGCCCTGTGGATAGGAAGTTAGCAAGGATAGAAACGTGGGACATTCTCCCGCCCAATGTAATTTTCTTTTAGCAGGTCGCTCTTGTGATTCCTGTACACCCGCCTTTGAAGAGCTGCCTGACCATACAAACTGCTCTTTGTTTATTCCAAAAGGGCAGACCTTTCCCTAAGTATAACGGTTTCTCCTCTGGAGGCTTTTTATAAAGTGGGTGTGGGGGGGGAAGGAATGTTCCATAAAGATCAAATTTTCTCCCCACGCACAGCGTTCCAGCAAAACCACATCACCACGGTGAAGCATTTCAGAAAGGAGCCCGGCCAGCTTCGCGCGGGATGAATGGAAGATGGCTTCCAGCATGGAGATTTTTAGCAAGCACATCCACGTATATTCACAAGGCTCTGTGAGCACTCTGGGAACCTTAATCCTCATGTCCCCATGTGAGATTTTACAGAGGAGGAAACTGAGGCAGAGAGCAGAGAAGTGACAAGTGACCGGCATAAGATCAGACAGAAAGTCAGTAGCAAACTGGGAACAGAACCCAGGAATCCTGACTCCCAAGTTCCCCTGCTCTAACCACTGGACACCACTCCCACCCCAGAGCTGGAACCAGAACCCATGAGTCTTGAGTGCCAGTTCCTTGCTTTACTCACGGGATCACACTCCCCTTCCAGACCTAGGAAGTGAATCCAGGATCAAGGCTGAGGTCGGCTGTTTAGACAAAGCAAGAGACCCCTTCACTTAAAAAAAAGCAAACAAACTGCAGCCACTTAATTCTCTTTATACAAACAGAAGTGGAAGCTCTAGGACCGGCTGGCACAGGGAATCATCTCTACTTTGCCTGCTCAAATCCAACTGAGTTTAGGAGGAATCATATGCTATTTCCATCTGATGGACCCTTTGTGTGGAATGAGTTTGGTGGGGTCTCAGCAGAGTTCCCAGTGGGCAGGGCCGGTGTCCACAGCACTCATAAAACCTCAAACTGTTCACCGTCCCCCCATGACGACACGGGATCCTTGTAAGACAGGATCTAGGCACACAAGCAGGTGGGCAGCTTGCCTCGTCATTGCCCGTTCCGCGGACAATTGGCAAACATCCCTTCTCCAGGTGCGCACAATACGACACCCTGAAAATATTCAACATCCCCACCTTCCACTGGCTTCTCTTTTGAAAGTCTCCCATTGAACCCCAGAGCAGGCCAAGACCCACCCGCAACTAACAACAGAGCTGCGGGTCAGGTTTGGGAAAATCAGAGCTGGACGTGAACTAACCACCCTCTGCCCGCAGCCGGGCGCGGCCGCTTGGTTAATCCGCATCCACACAGTTTTCAAAGGCCAAGAGACTTGTCTTCATTAGCCAACAGGGGGAGGATTTGGCTGGGGAAAGAGAGAAAGTCAATACGGAGCCTACCAGTTTAATCAAGTTAGGGGCTGCAATTCAGGAAGCAATCGCTCATCAGACAATCTTATAACGAACAGGGTCTGGTTCCTGTTTCGAAGAAGGGACGGAGGAAAAAAAAACCCAAAGCCCTCTAATTTTTCCTTGTCTCCCATCAGGCCTGTAGCAAAAATGTGCCCCCGCCAGCAGTGCCGGGAATGGAACCAGCTACCTATTAGGCCAGACATGAAGCATGAACTGGGATGAACAGTTCAGGGGCCTTGAGGCTTTGAGGAGCCCAAAGCATGGGGCACCTCCCCGTGCCCTGCAGCAGGTGAGAGGCCCAGGAAGAATCCAGTTCCCTCTGTGGTGGGGCAAGGCCCTAGATTTCTCCAGGGTGGGATAAGGGGTCCACAAAGGGCTGATACAAGAGCTGGGGTGTCACCCTTCCCTCTGGCAACGCAGCTCCACAATCACCAGAGGAAGAGCCTTGTGTCCAGATCCGTTCCCACGGGGGCCCAGAGACAACCAGACTGTCACTTCCCAACCCAGGCTCTGGGCCACCCAGCTGGGATCTGCTGCTGGCAGAATGGTGGTGCTGAAAGGGTCTGCCAAACGTGGCTTTAGATCCCGGAGGGCAGCAGCAGGATCCGATGAAGGCAGGAACATAGCTGTACCCGAAACCGACCACTGAGCTTCCCGTGGGGAGCTGCTTTCGTAGCAAAGCTGCCTCTGCAAGCTAAACCCCAGGCAGGGCCGGTACCCGTCCTGCTTCAAGGAGCTGATCTTGCTCCTCTCGCTCCTGCAGGTTTCCCTCTTCCCCGAGCAATGGCTGGTGCAGACTTTGGATACCCCCCAGCCTCTGGAAGATCGAACACGCTTTGGCTGCGCCACGCTGTGACAGGGGGAGAGGAAGGAGCAGGAAGGATGGGCTGAGAAGCACTTTTTCAAAAGAAGCCTTCGGCCCAAGCAGGGACCCACGGAGAGGAAACGCTCAGCCGTGGCAGCACTTGGCAAACCTATTCTCCCCATGAGCTGTCCTAAATGGCTGTCCATCGATCACCTCCTGGAGGAGGTGGCTTGACTTGCTTTTAAGAATTTCCAGCACAAGGGCACCCCCCCCACACACCCTTCCCACACGTGGGCGACTGCCTGCTCCCACCCCAACCCATGCTACTCCGCGGGGGAGGGCACGCCATGGCACATTGCTTCGTCTGAAAAGCCAGACGCCCACAATCCTCTGCTCCAGCAGCTAAGGCCAGGCTAGGAGAGGACTCAGGCTTTCCCAGGATGCCCCCGTGCAGACACAGCTGTCCTAAGCAGGCGCAGACGAGCCAACGAAGCGGTGGATGGGGGGAAAAATTGCTGCCGTGAGGGCAGGGACCATGGTGCAGCAATACAGCCATGCCATGGCCAAGTGGGTGGCACGAAGGGGGCCCAGATCTGATTGAGGGGGTGGGGGGGCTTGGTTTGGGCTGCAATCCCTCCAGCCTGGCTATGCATGGGAGGAGAGGCCTGGCTCTCTCTGAGTCCCAAGCCTCGTGAAGCGGGAGGGGAAGGGCGTTGACTGCCGCCTGCAGATGTGAGTCAGACCCCGGCATTGCCACGCCCTTGTGCCCGACGTGATCTCACCCTTTCAATCCAAACCACCCCGTGGATTACCGCTCTGCCACCCAACCACAGGCCGCCAGGGAATGCCGTGGAGCACGACCGGCCCGTTGGAAAGCCGCCGGGGACGGGGGCAGACTGGCAAGCCTGGCTGTTAGGCACACGTGCGGCTCGCCCCTCCCCAGAGCCAGCTCTTTGCACAGCGCAGGAGGCTGCGAGAGCAACGGCCCAGCCGCCAGCTGTGCCGGAGACCAGCACAGAACAGGGCTCCGGTTGGCGTCGTGCGCCCTGAACTGGTGCAGGCCAAGCACGTGTCCATCCCCCTTGTGCTGGGCCATAATCCACAGGCTGTTATCAACGGCTCTCTCAACCTCCCACCATTCCTCTAGCACTGGGGCAGCCCCCCCCCCCGGGGAGTGCTCACCCCCGCCCAGTCCGTACGAGGCAGAGCTAGCTGGGCACTGCCAGGTCAGCGGGAAGGGCTGGGCAACGGCAAAGCTGCCCGGAGATGCAGGACTGTGTCCTCGGGGGGCTGAGCTCTGAACCCTAAGCAGGCTAGTTAATCATAACCAGCCAGCGCTGCACCGCGGCCGATTGCTTCAGCACCTTTCACCTCCCTGCTTGCTAAAGCAGACACACAACAGGCGCCTTCTTGAGCAACAGCGGCCTCAGGGGTGCCAGCATCCCGACCCGGGCCCTGCCCACAACCGGGGATCGGGGCTCATCGCCGGTCCTGAATGGAAGCAGCCTGGGGCCATCTCCCACCATCAATTGCGCTGGGGGAACCCGACCCTGCAATGAGATCTGCCTTCCACGCACCACTCCCTGCCCGGGGTGCATGGGTGTGAAGTTAGGGCCAGATGTGACTGAAGCCCGGCAATAAGTCGGGGCCCCTACGGCAGGGCACAGGGTTTGGCCCAGGAATCCGCTGACACTGGAACGCATCCCCGTGCAAAACAGACCAAGGGAGACGCCACTCCCTTGTGTCTGTACAGGCAAGGCTGGGGCACTTAACCGGCTACGGTGGCACAGCTGCAGTGCTTCAGCGAAGACGTTTACTCCAGCGACGGGAGGGGCTCTCCTGTCACTGTAGTTAATTCACCTCCCCGAGACGGGGTCGCTAGAATTCTTCCATTGCTCTAGCACCATCTACATGGGGGGAGAAGATCAGCGTGCAGCTTTTTCCTACCCCTTATTGACGTGGCTGGGTTGACTTCACTTTTTAGTGTAGACGTGGTCTGATACTCTCAGGACCCGTCCTGCTCTAATTCAGGCCACAAGGGACAGGAAAGCTTGAAGGAGAGAACGTTGCCAACCGATTAGAGCAGAGGACTTGGAGGCCTTCTGGGTCCAGTTCCCTTGCCTCTGGGAGGGGCATGGGATGTAATGATGAGATCAAGGGGCATGAGGCAAATGGGGGAGTCAGAACTTATGGGTCCTGTTCCAGACAGGCTGAGAGAGTTTGGGCACCTCACTGAACCCCTTGCTGCCTCAGTTTCCCCATTGCTCAAATGGGTTCAATAATGTATCTCCTACTGCACAAAGTTGTTGGGAGGCTCAGCTAAGAGTCGCCAAGACACATCCCAGGTCCCTGAGGAAAGGAGCTGGAAAGCAGCACTCATTTAGCACTCAGCTGCTGGCCTGGCTCAACTCCGCACCTTTCGCCAGCGTTCATTTCACCAGCAAGAACTAGGGACTCCAGCACCGGCAGGAAGCGGGGCTGTACCGACAGCAGCAGGAGGGCATCTCCGCTGAGCAAGCCAACGCCCTCAGCCTCCGATCAGCACCAACCCGGCGTTTACTGACACCGAGCCAAACGCTCCGAGTAGCCCCATCGCTTCCTTCCTCCTCACACACCCTGCCCATGAATCCAGCCACTCTAGAGGCTTGGACGACACCGGGAATGAGACACTGAGGCCAGAAGCCCCCAAGGGAGGGCCCAGCAGCAGGAGACATCAGACGTTGACCCCCACCCGCCTTTAGACACTTGGTTTGCTCCCTCCCGTCATCTCTCCCAGGCTGTAGAAGCCATCACATCCACGAATGCTAGCCCTTCGAACAGAACAGCGGCTGCTCAGCCCAGATAACGCTACTGCAGGAGGTCGGGCTGGGAACCTGCTGGGGGAAGATATCGAGCAAACGTTTCTGCCTAGAGGAGGGTGGCTGGGCTAGTCATGCTCCGAAAGCACGTCCATCGGCACATTTAATAGACAGCAGGCCCCGTTCTCCATGCCTGACCCCTTACCACAGCCCAAAGCGAGCTCAGAGCCTGTTCTCAGCCGACAGTGTGTTGCATCCCTTTAGCAATGGGAAAAGTGACTGCACGAGGAGCCTGATTCCATTGCCTTGCCCAACGAGTCCAGCCTCACAGCCCCCGCAGGATCTGGGTGAGTGTTACTGTCCCCCCCCCTTTATAAAGGGGGAAATTGAGCAACAGAGAAGGGACGGGACTTGCTCCATAGGTCCCAGTGTCCAGCGGGCTGGGCCAGAACCTGACCACCCTCTGGAGGAAAGGAGACGCTGTATATTGTCTGTGGTTAGAGCGGGGTGATGAGCGCCAGGACGCCTGGGCTCCATTCCTCACTCAGCGAAGGCCCTCGAACCAGTCACCTCAGCACCATGCCTCAGTTTCCCCCCCGTGGAACGTGAACCTAGTAGCTATCTGCACCTCGCAGGGGGCATAACGAAATTGCTTTGGGAACCTCAGACGAGGCAGGCTATACAGGCACAAAATGCTGTTTTTACTGCAACACCTCCCCAAATGCGGAGTGATGTTTGGAATAATTTAACTTGTGCCTGATGCCGAATAACTTCACAGCCCAGAGCAGAATGCAATACACCCTGCGCACTACAAGGGGGAAATTCTCTAACAAGCACTTTTTAGATCAGTAAAGTTTCCCAAAGCCCCACGCAGCTCATCCACACACCCCTGCACTCACTTTCAAGCTCTTCCCATAATTCATATTCTCAGTAAGCGGTAGAGTAACTTTAAGAAGTGAATGAATAATTCAAATATTGAGAGCTGGGGAAATAAACTCAGTTCTTCACTCTCGCTTCTGAGTCAGGGGGACTCTGAGACATCACAACACTTCGGTCTCTCTTGGTAACCACTGTCACCGCCTGCTCTGCAATCACAAGGCAAGGTAGGGGCAGAGCTTTCAAGATAAATGGCCTGAGTCACCCAGAGTAGCTTTTAATAACTAGGTTCAGAACAGGAGAGCGGTCATTTGGGAATCCCCTCGGGGAAGGGAGCTTCTTCCTTAAGGGTTTGGTTTGCGTCAGAGAATGGAGACAGCAACATACAGTTTTCGAGAACCCACATTCCATTCCAGCATTCAACAGATCGTAGATTATATACAGGGATCGCTGCAATGCAGCCACCACTGGAATGGAGTAGGGCCACTGAGTAACAGCCACACAGGCAGCAGGAGCTGGCTGCAGGCTGGCCATTATCGTAAGGCATGGCTCCAGTTGTAGGAGCCAAATCTCTTCTTCCCCCTACCCTGCAAAACCCTCTTCCATCACAACGAAAGCTGTTTTCAAGATCTAATCTCCAAATAGCAACGAGTCCCTGGATCTGATGCAGAACTAGCAGTAGTTCTAGTGCAGAGATGACCACGGAGACAGTTTCATGGCTGGGGAGAGACACAGGAAGCTAAATATAAAATCCCGGGCAGCTTTTATAGACACGTGTAAAAGGTTCCTCTCTTTTTCTGCGTGGGCGGATTATTTATGACAGACTGTCCCTTTCAGGGGCTTTTTAGAAAACAAACTCCTTTGTAGCGATGCCAGGGAGGTAACATGCTACAGATCTAATGCCAGAATGAGAGACGGGCTCTGTTTGCCGTCGCGCAAACCTGGGTTCGAATCCCACTCATGCTCCCTGGCACCGATTGCAGACAGGAGCGTGACGGAGGCAGCAGACTGAGCCCTACGGGAGCGTTCCCTGCCACTCAGCGAGAATCGCCTCGGGCAGAGGGTCTCTGCAGAGGTACAATAAGCCACAGCTGCAGTCCCTAAATGGTTGTGCTTTGATCCAAACTCCATTGAAGTCAATGGGAGTCCACCACTATTGGAGCAGGACCACTGAGCGAGGCTGCAAAGCTCTAAAGCTTTCCAGGTATAGGAACCACTTCCGACGTCCTCTGGGTCTCTCTGACCTTCACCACCGGCCGCTGGGGGAAATGTAGCGCCTCCGCCATATGGGCCGAGGAGCCACCAAACCGGAGAAAGCCCAAGTCCCCAGGGGACCCTTGCTGGTTGGGTGCCACAGTCCAAAGCATGGGAGGAAACCAACTCGTCAGAATGGGCAGAATGCCACCACGTGCGACCAAACCTCCCCAGTGCCAACTCGAGCACAGCAGGGAGGTGCGTGTGTGGGGAAAAGGGGGAGTAGGCAAATTTAGCAGCAGCAGGGGAAAGTAAAAGGCAATATAGGGAGGAGAAGGACAGGATCCGAAGCCACAAGACAGACACAATCAGGGAGCCCCATCACACCCCAGAGTGTGGCAACGAGAAGGGAGCTTTGACACACCAAGAACTAGCCCCAAACCCAAGCCTGGGACTTGCATTTGTCTGAGCTCGCTCAGCCTAGCTTTGAAAGAGACGGGGCAGAATAGAAAGAGGCTCCGCAGAGCCACGGATCTGGGCGTCAGCCTGTTCCCAGAGATCAGCCTGCCCGGCCTCTCGCGCCACAATGCAGAGGAGACCCCCTGGCCATCAGCAACGGGGACACCTCCGCTCACACAAAACAGGTTTTAAATGACTGGCAAAGGCGGAGGTGGGGGAGTCTGACAGGGGAACAAGATCTGCAGGCGGGAGAGCCCGGGCCAGGTACACCGGGCTGCCACCTGGCTTATTCGGCAGCCCAAGAGAGAGAATCTAAATTAGAGAAAGGTCCCAAGATGCAAACTCAGGGGCTATCTGGATCTGGGGCCCCGGGGCCAGCCGATCAGAGAAACGGAGACCAGATGCAGAGTTTAGACTCAGATTAGGATACCGAACCCGCTCCACTCCTCTGAAGCCCGGGCGCTCGGATCAGTTCCCTTGCTAATTCGACGTCATGTCATGAAAGGCACTTTCAGCCGGGATCTCCCCACACCCGCTGACAGCTGCGGAGGCAATTCCGCTCCAAGGACGGCGCCGGCTCGTGAACACCCAGCGCCCAATTTATGCACTGACCATGCAGCAATTTATTGCGCGGAGCTGGGGGAAGCCAAGAACCGGCCCCCCCATCACTAAACCCGCTGCCTCAGTAATGTCCCAGCCAGGGTAGAGATTTTTCCCGTCGTCCTACTCTGGATTGGGTTTTCCCCCCCCTCCACGTCTCTCACCATTTGCCAAACACATTACAACATGCTATTCGTTTGGCCCGCGGCCTCGGGATATTTGTGGCTTTTTTCCCAAGGCTGCCAGCCCTGACTGCTCCCACTCCAGCTTTGAGGGACTGCCCCATCCCTGAAAGGGTGGAGGTTTGGGGCGGGCGGGGGATTCTTCCACCACCAGCTGCCCCAGTGTTTAGCATGACCGCAGCGCTGTGGCACTGCCCGGGTGCCTACCGTGCCTTCAGCTCCTTGAACTCCTCCCGCACTTTGCTCAGCTCCAGCTGCAGCCGTGCCCTCTCCTTGGCCACGGAATCCAAGGTCTTGCGGGCATCCGCCAACTCCGATTCATAGGCCGATTTGATGCCCGACACCTCACGGCTCACCACTTCCTCGGACTCGGTGATGCGCAGCCGGAGACCGGCGTTCTCCGACTCCAGCGAGCGCACCCGGTCAATGTAGACGGCCAGCCGGTCGTTGAGTTCCTGCAGATCTTCCTTCTCCTGCAAGCGGGTGATGCGGGTGGGAGAAAGCGGGGTGCCACCTGCCCCACTCCGCGTGGTCCTCTTCTGAGACGGGGTGTCCATCGCGGTTCACAGCCTGGGAGAGAGACACAAGCACGGGTCAGTGGCTCAGATCTCCGGAGCTGCCTTCCTCACCGCTGCGTCAGCCTCGCCGGTTGTGACAGTCTGAGTCACTAGCAGAGACGGATCGCGGCTCATATATCCTTGGGAATTAGGAGATGGAGTGGGAGGGGCTATGCCAAAGAGGGCCAGCCCCATGCTTATTTAAAGGAGCAGATGCTCCAGGAAGAACAGGCTATGTTTAAAATAAGGGCTTGTCTACATGGCAAAACCAGAGCCAGATGAGCTCAGGTGTGAATTTAAACTGCATTAACCCATGTGGCACCCTCATGCGGGAATAAGACTGTCCCCCTGGGGACCTGTTCCAGACAGCTATTGCGCTATAAATTCACACCCTGTCTTATTCTGCAATAACTTCCCCGTGTGTAGACAAACTCTTAGAGACGCCCCACATCCCAAACCAGATCCACACCAAGGCAGATCTCGGCATCGAGAGACTTTGTGGGTGCTGGGGTAATGCATCTACTCAGCACCTGCAGTAGCCCCCTTAAGGGAGGTGCATGATCCAGTGGCTAGTGGGAGCAAAGACTCCTGGGTTCTCCTGCCCAGCACTGGCAGTGGGGTCCAGTGGTTACAGCAGGGAGGGCTTCAGGGAGTCGAGAGTCCTGAGTTCCCTTCCAAGCTCTAGGAGGGAATGTAGTCTATTAGGTCGGTATAGCCACATCACTCTCACCTCTGAGCGACACAGTTAAACCTCCCTAACCCTGGCATAAACAGCACTAGGTCAAGGGGAGAATTCTCCCTCGACCTCTCTACCAGCTCTCGGGGAGGTGGATGACCTACGTCAACAGAAGAAGCCCTCCCCTTGGCATAGGTAGTGTCTTAAGTGCCCTGGCAGTATTTGAAGTGTCGACACAATCCTACTTCAAACAGGGGGCTGGGAGGATGCTCAGATCTACGTGAGGAGTGTGGTCTAGTGGTAAGAACAGGAGGGACTCAGGGGTGAATTCAAACTGGAGCAGGTGCAGAAAAGTGCTATTAGGATGCTCCAGGGAATGGAGACCCAGTTTTGCAAGAGAAAATTATGAAAGCTTGGCTTGTTTAGCCTGGCAAAGTGCAGGCTGATACAGGATCTGACTGCTGCTTGTAAATACAGCGGGGGACAGAGGGGAGGGAGGGAGAAGGGCTACTGAAGCTTAAGGACAATGTTGGCACCAAAACAGGTGGGGAGAAACTGGCCAGAAGTAAATTTTGACTGGGAATTAAAAGTAGGTCCAGCAGAGGAGGGAGGTCCGGGACCAGCCCCCCATTAGAAGTAGGGGGAGGTGGGGAGAAAACAACCTGACTAGTCGGAAGACCGAAGCTTGATCAACTTTTGCATGGGCTGATGTGAGGGGGCTGCCTGTGGCCACAGCTACTGGACTCGAGGTCCCAGGAGGACCCTTTCCACTCCTGGGGTCTACTCCCAGCTCTGAGAAGGGAGCGCAGTCCACACCTGGAGCATGGGGGCTGGGAACAAGAACTCCTGGGTTCCTCCTCCCCCCCCCGACAGTTCACCCACCTCTGTGCCTCAGTTTCCCCATCTGCAACAGCACTCAGCCACCTCTAACATGCTTAGAGACCTGCAGACGCCAAAGCCCCGTAGCCATTAAATGCCAAGCCTCATTAACGTAGGCCACCCACAAGGCTCCTTGCCACATCAGCCTCACAGAGGCTGCCCCTGCTCTCACTCCCAGGGAAGAAGCACGTCCCATCCCAGGGCTCGCTCCCCTATCAATTCTCCAGGCCTAGGCTGGATGGTCCGCTCCAGCGCCCCTGCCCCCCCTTCAAAAGCCAGACCCATTAATTGCACCTAGAGGAGCCTGCCCTCCCCTCCCCCTGCCGCCACTCAGATTGCAGCCCGAGCTGCTTGTAGCAGGCAGAGCTTGCTAGGTGACTTTCGTCTGCCAGGCTCAGCTGAGGGCAGTGGACTCAGGGCTACTGAAACCCAGCTGGGCATGCGTGCCAAAGGCAGCCCAATGAACAAACAGAGCCAGCAGCTCTGTGAAGAGGGCTTATCTCTAGGGACAAGGCAGGGGACCTCCACTTTCCTCTTCCCCTCCAGCCTGGCAGCAGGATTAGAGTAGGAAGCAATTACCAAGCCAGCTTCTTCCTCCAGAGAGGGTGGCAACTGACTGCTTCCTTTGCCCCGCGCCTGCAGGCATCTCGGGGGGGGGGGGAGCCTGTTAGCTGTATTTTAACTGGAGTTAAGCTGTATTTAAACACCTACGAGGCCAGGACCCTACAGACCTGGTGTCTCCCAAGCTTTCCTAGTCCAGGAAGCAGGCTCTCAATGTACTTCTCCATTGAGCCTCCTCGCCCCAGCCAGCCGCCCAGCTCACAAGACGTCTTCACTCATCAGCATCAGAGAGTAATAATTCTATGTCCTTCTGTAGCATGTTTTAAACCCTAGGTCTGGCGAGGTGCCTAGACAAGGTCCTTCTCTTTCTCGGCTGTCTGGACAGACCCTAGCACCACGGAGACCCTGGTCTGTGAGCGGCGCGCCCATGTGCCGTCACAATTCAAGTAATAATTTATAACACCTGGTCCCCATCACCATCTGCACCTCCCCGTCTTCTGTGTATTTGGCCTCACACCCTCTATACTAATATATTCCCATTATACAAATGGGGAAACCGAGGCACAGAGAGGCTAAATGACTCATCCAAGGTCACACAGCACAGTCTGGGGAACAGAAGGGAATTGAACTGCCATTTCCTAAGTCCCAGGGACTCACCCTGGGGGCTCCAGGCTCTTTCCAGCCCAGGAACGCAAGGCCAAGGATGAGCCCAGAGGAGAGGGAAGACGGTGGCTCTGATCCAGCATTGCAACAGGCATCTCCCCTGCCACTCCAGGACTCCCCCTTAAAAAGCCAGGGAGCGACTTCCCCTACATCCCCCCTGCCTTGAACAAAGCCCCTCTCAGAATCAGGCCCCTGGAAAGTTTGGAGGGGCCCTGCCCTTTGCTGAATACCGCCGTGGGGAGAGGCTGGGGTCAGCCACAAAGGGGGATCCGTGTGCGCAGGTGGGATCGGGGGTAGCAAAGAAAAACAGGGACGGTGCCACGGAGGGGTGGGGGGGGCTCAGTGCTAAAAGGCGGTCAAGGAAAGGGGTTCAGATGGCATCTCTCGAGAGACTTATGGCCCCCCAGGAATCCGAATGCCTGGGGAGATCCAGGGCAGGAACCACCTCTTTGCTCTGTACAGCACCTAGCACCAGGGGGTTCTGGCCCACGCCTGGGGCTCCTGGGTGCTACAACCACACAGCGGGTGAGGAGGCGGCGGTGGGAGGGAGGGGTTCGCCTGCTACCCCCCCCTGGACCCCACTCCCAGCAGACAGAGGGGGGGGAGGAGCTGCCCTTTCCCCCTCCCCGGGGGGGGCTTGCAGTAGGGCAGAACCTTGATCGCAGGTTCCCTTTGCACCCCAGCGCCCTACAGGCCCCCCAGCATGACTTACCCCCCCTGGGCTCCCCCCGGGAGCCGCCCCCACGCCCTGCCTCCTTAAACCACCGCGCCAGCCAACCCCCCCGCCCCCTTGATCCGCATCAGCTGCGACGCCTCCGGGCCACTTTGCAGGGCGGCCTGGAAGGGGTTAAACTGCCCCCGCCCCGCCCCGCCCCGCACGCGTGGAGTGTGTCCGCGGCTGTCCCCGCCCCGCGCGTGTGCGTGTCTTGCTGCGGGCCGGGCTCCCGCAGATCCAGGCAGCGGCTGTTTTCTGCAATCCCGATTCCCAGCTCGGGGGGGGGGCAGAGACAAAGTGGAGACATGCAGCAGCCCCCCCTAAATCAGATGCCCATAAAACGACCCCCCCAGTAGACCTGGTAGAGAGGGAACCGTGAGATTGGCTTGACCCCCGGGGATTTCTCTCCCTGCAAATGTATCATGAACATCCAGGAGCAAGAGAGAGAGAAACCCCCTGGGGTCAAGCCAATCTCATGATTTGGGGGGGGCTCTGCCAGCTGGGGGTGGTTTTTCTGCCCCTGGCCCGCTCTGCACGGGGCCCCTTTGCTGCAGATTAAAGATCCCTGGGTGGGAGAGACAATCCCTCTAAGAGGGTGGCGCTGTGGGCGCCCCGGGCGGGTTATCAAAGCCGCCCTTTGGGATTCTCAAAGGGGCCGTAGGTTAAGGGGAGCCGGTAGCAGCTGGGTTAAGTAGAAGAGGCTGGTTGTTCTCCGGTGGTGGGGCTTGGATTAGCCACCTGGGTTCAGAGCCAGGAGCTAGGTTGGCCAGCCGGGGATGCTGCAATAGCCACGCACGCAGCTACGTTTAGGGCAGTTGCATGAGGCCGTCGGCTAGCTCCAGGAAGCGTGCTCCGAGCTGCAGTACTGTAGACAAACTCTAAAGGGTAGCAGGGCAGTCCTGGTCCTAAATCCATCAGTGAAATGAGTTTGGGGATCCTCAGCCTGATCTCCATGGCCTCCCCACTGCCCAGCTATCCAGGGTCTCTCGGGTGCAGGTTAGCCTCTGCTTGGAAGGCAGGCTCCCTCCTCCCTGCCCACCCCTCCTCGGGCCAGAGCCGCTGTCTCTGTCTGTTAGTCCTAGGAAGCTGACATGGAGCACATGGAAGCTGTAAAGGGAACTTGCTTGGGCACTGTGATCAGCCCTGCCCCTCCAGCGCCAGGCAAAGGCACCTTTCATGGATCGGAGCAGCCGCCCTGCCCTACCCGGGAGGCCAACACCTAGCTCCCTGTTTACACTCTAATGAGGAAGTGACTGCAGCATGGAGAGAGGTACTTGAGCTAGTTTTCACCTCGCTGCACCAGCTCCGGCTCCCCCATGGGCTAGCCTGGGCCAGGGAGGGACACCCCAGAGTTCCAGGTGGGCTTGGACTGCCCATGTGGCTGCGGCTTCATGGCTATCAGTCCTGGAGCCAGCTAGATCAAAACTAGCTCCGGTACGTCTCCTCGAGCCACCCTCACAACCCGTGATTGCACCGCAGTTTCCCCATCTGTAAAATGAGGACAGCGATACTGACTCTCTTGGTAAAGAGCTTTTGAGCTGTATGGATGAAAAGGGCCAGATCGGAGCTAGGGAATGATCATATTTTAAAAAACGACACCGATCGCCATTGCCGATTCTGGTCATGTTCTCGCCAGTCTCATGATAGTTGGCGTTTTTCCTAACACCCCAGCTCCTGGAGGCCTGGGATTACGTGAGACTCTAAATCACTTTTTTTTAAGTGAGTTAGTAGCTTAACTGGAGGAAAGCTGGAAACCACTGGCATTATTAATTAAATTGCACTGCCTAGGTAGGAGCTCCAGTCACAGACCAGGACCCCATGGTGCTATGCGCTGCCGCAACACAGAACAAAAAAGACAGTACCTGCCCCCACAAGCTTATGACCCGTTAAGGCTCCAACCCCAGAAGGCAGATAAAAAGAACCCCCCCCCCCATGTATGATGTTCTTCAAATCTCATGATTTTTTAAGGCAATCTCATGATTTTAGGAGCCTGGCCCTGATTTCGGAACACTTGTGGCACTGGCGGTTCTCCAGCAGGCAAAGGTGCACGAAGTGCTGGGGGGGGAAGGAGATCCACAGCTAGTCAAGTGGGGGCACAGCTCCATGGCACTCACTAGAGCTGTGCCCATTTACACTAGCTGAGGATCTGGCAGGAAGGGGGAGGTCGTGGCCCAGGTGGCAGGCTATGGCACACACCCCGTTTCACCTCTGTGGTGCACCCCGCCCCCCAAATCCTGCACCAGGAGATCACACGAGTGACAAATCAGATCTGGTGGTTTCACCACCGCACAACTTCACATCAATGGCAGTTTCTGCTCCGGGCGGAAAGAGGCAGTCAGCGGCTGCAAGTCAGGGTTGACGGCCATCAGCGGAGTTGCACGTGGTCATTTCCCCAGCACTTACACACACGAGCCCGATTCAGTCCGCTGCTATCAAACCCTGTCTGTAATTAGACAAAATTCCCTCCCCAACTAATTAGAAAGAAGCAAAACCCGCTGGTTTCCCCAGCAACCGGGGAGTGACTCACTCCGCAGCCACAGCAACGCACACACAGTCCAGCTTTTATGAATAAATAATCTGATTTCTCTGTGTCACGGGAACAATGAGTCACCGATTGTCAACATACAGGAGTGTGTGGGGGGGTTTGCTCCCATCAAGGCAGAAAAACTGCCCCAATCCCAGCAAAGATCAAAGGTCCCTCTTTTAAAAAATAACACTTCCATTCCAGGAAGCCACATGGTCTGGTAACCACTGCCAACGGGGCTGGCGTGGTTCCAGGGGGTGTGGCAAGCCAGGCAGCTTTCTGCTCACAAGCCCTGGCTTCTAGGAGACAAAGACCCTGTATGTCACCCTGAGCGGTGTGGGACCCTTGTCTAGTACGAACATCCAACCTCTTGTCTGATGTGGTTTTAACTGTGTTTCCACCACTTCCCTTGAGTGGCTGTTCTGCAGCCTGATAGATCTTGTGGCAAGGGGACCAGATTCTCCGCTATGGCAGTGGAGGGGTCTTGGCATGGTATCCTGGGAGGAGAGGAAGGCCACAAAGCTACCCTTTGCACGTCGTCCCCCGAGCCTGAGGTTGCTCTGTGCCCGGCTGGTGCCTCCCAGCCATAGAGCAGCTGGCTCCAGCTGCCAACTGGGTCTCGCAGGCAGCTGGGCTGGAGTGCGCGGCCAATGACTTCCATTAGCGCGGTGTAAATCTGGAGTGACTCCATCCAAGCTGCTGGAATTACACCAGGACTGCGAACAGAATGGGAGCCGAGGGCAGCGCTTCCCTGCAGCAAGGGGAATCCCTGAAGCCTTCCCTAACAGCATGAGGGCTTTCCCCAGTAAACCAGAAAGTCTCACCATCCCCCGACACGATGGAGAGGGCCGGTGAGGCTGAGTTCTGCCAGTCTGTTGGGGTGGGGGGCAGGTGGGAGGGAATGCACCCACACTCCCAGCAGCTGGGGCTTCTCTTCCAAGCTTCTCCCACAGCCCATCAGTTCACATGTGAAAAGCCCACCTGCTCCAGCATGTGGCAGCAGAGAAAATTAACTAGGCTGCAGGGGGCTTGGCCCCCCCCCCCGGAAGCTTTCTGGGGTTCACTGAACCCTGGGCTGGATGCGGAAATTGCTGGGTGGAGCTCTCTAGCCTGTATTAGCCCAGGGGAGAGGGGGTCCAACCAGGATTATCCGAACGTCTCCTTGAGCCTTGAAATCTGCGTCACGTGGGGAAGCCGGTGTGGATATTTTAAAAGGGAAACGCTGAATAACATTCCCCCCCGCTCCCCCAAAAGGCAACTCATCTGGGGCCCAGATCCCCGCAAGCCTTGCAGTCGAGGACCCTCAATAAGGTGATACCCTTTAGCTCAACAGATTATATCGAGCTCTGGAATCGCCTTTTCTGCAGGAGAGCTCACAGCACTTTACCAAGTTGGGCAGCTTCATTATCCCCATTTTACAGGTGGAGAAACTGAGGCCCAGGGCAGGCAAGTGACTTGCCCAAGGTCACCCAGCAGGCCAGGGGCAGGGAACAGAACCCAGGTCTCTTGAGTGTTCTAGGCTACACTGCCTCCCCTAGGACACAGCCATTTGCCCCACCGGCCCCTCACCGCTGAGCTAAGTCCCAGCTGCCCTGCCAGGCAAAGTGACGGCAAAAGGCTCTCCTCCTGGTTTAACAGCCGTTTATACTCCGTGGGTCAGATCCTCTTTGACTTCATTTACCACCCTGTCAGCGTGAACGGGCCTTACAGTGGCTCTGAGCGTCACGGCTCTATGCACCGCTCCCACCAGCTGTGGGATCAGCCCGCTTTTGTAGACAGCTTTCTTTCCCTCCCCTGAGCCGGTTTCCCCACTCGCTGGGCTGGGATCCCAGAAGCCTGGGCCCCATTGTTACCGATGACCCTGCAGCACCTTTCGCTAGCAGATGCAACGCTCTGCCAGCTCAAGGCCGGTTTACTTTGGATCCTATTCCCTTGCGGCTCAAGGAAATCTCCCCCCCGGCTGAGAACAGGCCCCACTCGCTGAGGGAGGGCGGGGCTCTGGGGGGCACAGTTAGGCGTTCAGCGCCATGCCAAGGCTGGGAAGTATTATGGGATGTTAGAAGTTTGCTTTTCATCCCAACACTGCTGCTGCTTGTTGGGTTTCTCCCCCCCCCCCCCGGCAAATGGGGAGGGAATTGAGAGAAAATTCTACTCCTGCTTGTAAAGAAAGCCCTGTTCAGCCAAAGATCTCACAGCTCTCTGGTGACATGAATTCCTTTAGGTTCAAAACAGCCCGTGTCATTATCCCCATGCTGTGAGTGGAGAAACTGAGGCGCAGGGGAACCACTACAGCTATGCTATGCTCAGCTGCCACGAGAGGCCCTTTCATTCATATAATACTCTTATTTCTTTCCATTAGTAGATCTCAAAGCATATTACAAAGGAGGCCACTATCATTAGGCCCGTTGTACAGATGGGGAAACTGAGACACGGAAAGGGGGATTCACTTTCCCATGGTCACCAGGCAACCCCACAGCACAGCCAGGAATAGGACTCAGATCTCCTGAGTCCCAATCCAATCCTACACCCAGTAGACAGCGCTGCTTGGGGGAAGAGTCTAGCAAATCAAAGAGGATCCGTGACTGGTATCAGAGTCAGGGTGGCCAGGGACAGTCAAACTGCATGGGAAAGGTCCTATCTGACCTTGCAATCAAGACGGGATGGCGAGGGGAGACCGAGGCACTGGTGAGACTAGCTAAGGATCCTATAAAGTTCTCATCACCGTAGCATCTGGGTGCCTGACCATATTTAAACACATTGATCCCCACAACACTTCAGGGAGGGAGGGCAGGGCGATCATCCCCATTTTATAGATAGGGAAATTGAGGCACGGAGCGAGTAAGGGTAAAATCTCTAGGACACGGGAAGGTAACATCAGGGACCAGGCTTGCATTAGCAAAACATTAATTACAAAACAGAAGTGGAGTGCGGGCCCGTCTCTTTACAGTCACTGGACCGAGGGCACCAGAGCTGGTGGCTGACGAATCTTTTATCGTTCATGTAACGCAGGGGTTGGACTTAGTGGGTAATTGGAAGCAGATGAGGCAGGGTGGATCACATGCCATATGTTCCCTGGGACATGAGGACAAGCTCCTTTCTCCACCCCCTCTCTCCTGCCCTGCCAGCTCTTCCATCCCCAGGCAAACCAGCTCCACAGAGCAGCCTGGTGAGTCACACGGGCCCAGCGAGCTGGGTGTGTGAAATGGTCGGAGCCGCGAGCCAGCACGCTGCAAGGAAATGGAAGCTGGATCTTGTTTTCCCATTCTTTCTCCCTCTTTCAAAGGGGCCTGTCAAAGAGCTGTTCCCAGCCAAACCCTGGTGACTCGGAAGGAAAACAAGTCATTTCCATGGTATTAATAGCCCTTTGCTGCTTGTGACTCACTTTTTGTTCCCAAGCGGTTTTTGGGGGGCTGATCCGTCAGACTGGAAGACTCTCTGGTGCTGAGCATTTCTAAAAATTGCCTCGCACCCATCGCTTCCCCAGCAGGGAAACGCAGCTGCCTCTGGGGTGCAACACAGCAAACAGCGGTGCAGCACACTTTTCCGCTCGTTGGGCAGGGAGGAGGGGAAACGAATGACTTTTGCCTACGAGACTGGAAGGGGAGCTGTTAGCCAGGGAGAAAGCCAGGACTGGAAAGTTGTCCAGAGCCCCTCCTGCAGAATTGCTCACAGCCTTAACCTGCAATACGGAACCCCGCATTACTGCACTGAAGAATTGGGGTCAGTGCAGATCCAGAGGGGGGCGCCCCTCCTTGGGACACCCACCCCACCCGCTGCAGCACCTCCCCCGCACCATGCCAGGCTACTGGCGTCAGCCCTGATTCAGTGGGTGAGCACGCCCCCGCTGGAAGGACCCACCCCGCACCCTGGCTTTTCAGCAAAAACTCCTGTTTTTGGTCACGCTCTCTGTCCAAAAACCCCTGTGTTTAATCCCCCGCCCCTGTGCAACCCAGACTCATCTCTAGCTTCAATGAGCAGACGGCAAAACAAGAAGGAACAAACCAGATGCCAGACTGGGCAGCTCTTTCTCTTTAATGTGCCGATCCCAGGCCCCCCTCGCTCCTGGCTCCCAGTGATTGTGCTGCTGTGCAGCCACACCCAGCGCCCATGGCTTCGAATCGCTGCTGAAAGAGCCTGGGGGTTTCCCCTTTTACAATCTGGACAGGCTAGAGAGCAAGAAAATGCTCCTTTAACCATTGCTCTTCTGGGAAGCCAGCAAGTGCTTAATTTGTGCCAGGGCTTGCCAGGGCTCAGCCCTGGCCCCTCTTGGCCTGGCCGTTCATAGCCCCGGCGCCTCTGGGCTTGCTGCATCAGTTATGAATGTAAAAAACCGACTTGAGCCCTGGCACCTCTTTCATGACAAATTAGAGCATTGGAGCCAACCCTCCCACCGGGGTCTCTGCAGTTAATCCAGGCACAAAACCAAAGTTCCTGTAATGGGGGGGTCCTCCTGCCTCGAGTGTCCCGGCGCTTGGGGAGGCTGATGACAGCTGGCAGGGATGCCAACAGAGCGTGCTTCCTCCTCCTGCCGGGATGGGGAGCTGAGGAGGAAGATCCTGGCCTAGGAGGTGAATCGCCAGCCAACCCCACTGCTGAGCCAGGTGAACGTTTGCAACAGCCCCCCAAAATCACAGACTTTCAAGGGATCACTTGCTTTTAAGGCTGCTGCCCTGTGGAGGTCAGTGGGGTGGGACCCCGGGGAGCGTTTGTTGCTTTGATATTTTCCATTGGCTTCCATCTGGATGTATCTCCCGACCCGCTGGCCATTGCGGGCATCGTTCCAGCAACATCCAGTGCTGGGAATCATCAGCCACAGCCAGAACCCTGGAGCTGGTGACTCCAGGAATGAGCTAGCGGCCTCGGCTAACCTCTGCGTGTCGGTGTTTTGACAGAGCAGTCTGGATCTGGAGCAGGAGTCCGGGGGCAGCGAAGGTAGAATGGGGTTGCCCATTCCCACTTTACTGCCTCTCATGCAGCCCGGGAGAAGTCATCCCCCAAGGTCACAGTAAAAACCAGGATCCAATTGCCGATCGCTTTCCCTCCTCACCCCCAGTTACACCTTTCACCTCCACCTCGGTCTTGTACCACAGCTAACAGTTGCACCTAAAAGACCCCCACACGTCAGAGCCCTGTGGTGCTAGGAGCTGTATGTACACACAGGACATGCCCAGGTGAACACGTGGTTCACGGCATGCTGGAGTGTAAATCTACCCTGCACTCGCCCGCTGCTGTGCTGCACGTCTGTGTGGACCCTGCTGCCACGCACTATCTACTCCTGCTTTGCCGTGAGCCAGATAAAAGTGCAGGAGCCGGGTCCACGCGGGCCAGGGGCGCATGGCAGGTTAGCACAGGGTAGATTTACACCCTGGCATGCCGTGGACTCACTGTTCGTACAGACGAGCCTCTGGTAGGAGACACTCCCTCCCCGGAAGAGTTTACCCTCTAAACAGGTGGGGCAGACAGATTGAATGTTACTAAGCTCCTTACACAGATGGAGAACTGAAAAAGACTTGCCCACAGTCACACTGTACGTGTCATAGCCAGAAATTTAACCCAGACCTTCCGAGCCCCTGTCCCCGCCAGTGCCTGGCTCCCCATCCATGGTGGTGCTGATGGTATGGGTGGTGATGACCAGGACGTTCTTCTTTGGTGGACTTTTCATTCTAACCCCTAACCGCCTGGGAACATAAGGGGTTTGTGTGTCCATGTGCGTGTATAGGAGCTTTAATGAGCTAATAATCTTTACTGGGGCTTAATTGCCTTGTTATAAAAGGTAATTACAGCAATACATCAATTAGCAGTGTGAAATTAATAGATTTACCAGTGCTATTTATTGAGAAAGAGCTGAAACTTCCAGCCAGCAGCAGCCTGGGCGGCTGTCAAGGCACCCACTCGGAGATGCGCGTGCCAGCGGAAGTGAGAGCGAGACCTTTGTTAATTCGACGGGGAAACCAATTAAAGCCCCGGCCACGCGAGCCACGCACCGCATTCACAGGCTCACCACGCCAAGAGCCAGTGCGCTAATGGGGAGCAGCGGTCAAAGGGTTAAGGCACAGATGCGGAGAACACACTGTGCATGCTGGGGAAAGAGGCTAGAGCAAACATACCTGCCAGATGGCCAGGCTGTTGCTCTGGAGGTGGAGGTGCAGACCTGGGAGTGGCTATGGCAGGCGGATTCCTGCTCTGCTACAGACGCCCTGTGTGACCTTGGGCAAATCACTTAGGCCCAGATCCTCCAAGGAATTTAGGCATAGGGGAGTTTGAGCCTAGGACCCTCCAAGGCAGGAGGGTCCCACAGCTCAGGCTACAGAGCAAGCCCAAATGAAACAGGCCCTTAGCCTGAATCAGCTGGCATGGACCACCCATGGGTGTCTAACTGCAGTATAGACCGACCCTAAAGAGCACCAGGCTCCGTAGCCTTTACCAGCCAGCATGAGGCACCCCCGCCCCTTTAGCTATAGGATCCCTACACTCAGATTTCTAGCCCCTTCATCAATACTGTCCCTACCTTCTGATCTCCGCCCCTTTATCTACCTACACAGTCTCCCTTTATCTATCGGATCTTTGCACTCTTATCCCTGCCACGTTATAGGATCTTTATCTTTCTTTATGCCCCCTGTAGCATTAGGAATCTTGCACTCTGATCCCAGCCCCATTCGCTATCGGATCCCTGTACCCTGTTCCCGGACACTTTATCCATAGGATCCTTGCACTCTGATCCCTGCCTTTTATCCAGAAAGTCTCCGCATGCTGATCTTTGCCCCGTGCAACATGTTTTCCCTAACCTTTACAAGGGCACAATCTCTCCTTCTCCCAGAAGCAGTGACAACCCTATTCTAAGTGCCCCCTCTTTCCCCACCTGTGAGAAGCAGCTAATTAGCCAGAGGGCCTAATCAGCAGCGGCTGGATCCATGACCCTTTTAGAGTCCTCCTCCCCCCCCAGAGCAGGGAGGAGAAGCCTAGATTTTCCTGTCCACCAGCACCCCCCTCGACCTGCCCTTCCTCCTCCCCACACGAGAGTGGAGCAATGCAGATGACCAGGGTACAGCCCACACTGCTCATTAAATTCCTCTCTCAGAACCAGCGGCATCTATTCCTCGATCAGTCCCACTTCCTCCTGCTTTAGCTCCACCGTGGATACTGATTTGACAACATTTGGCATTTCCTTGGGGATTTCCCTCTGAGGGCTTGTCTACACATGGGTTTATGTGGGAGTGGCTATGTCAGGTGGCTTCAGCTTGGTGGGTTAAGGTAAACCAGAACCAGGCACTCCTACTTCAGAATAAGTCTGTCCACACATGGAGTTAATCAGGAATAGCTACTATGCTTTAAATTCACACCCTGTCTTAATGCCGATTAACTCTTGAGTGTAGACAATCCCCGAGCCTCAGAGACAAGACGGTTAACTGGGTCACAGGCCAGGATCCTTCATCACCAACACAGGCTACAACAGACACATTTGCTCCCTACTTTGAGGGTGTCTTGATCCACAGTCACCCAGTTCCCCCAATTCTTATCGCCCCTCCTAAATCCCTACTCACCTCACCCTCTGAATTAACCAGCTCTGACAAAGGGCTTTGAGATCCTTCAGCGGAAAATATTGCAATGAACTGACTGTGTCTGGCAGACGGGGGGAGGTGTGTGTCATAGATCATCCGTGCTAACAGCTAAGGGGGAATCTACTCTAACGCGAGGGGGCTTTGGAAGCAGCAGGATCTGAGTTCTAGACCCGCCAAGTTCCGAGGGGCCTTGGATTAATTACAGTAGAACCAAGGCAAGCAAGGGCTTTGATGGAGAGCTGGGTGGAAGGCAGCGCTTTGTGGTAGAGGCAGGAAGCTCTGCCTCCTCAAGGGGCAGAGGGGGGAAGAGAAGGTAATGCAGACGCAGCTGTTTGGTTTCTATCCTAGCAGCTGTTCTTTTTTACTGTGCCTTTTGCATTCCTCCCACCTGGCAGAAGAGAGCTCTCTCTAGGCTTCAGCTTGCTCCCGAAGCAAAGCAAGCAGAGGCAAGAATTACAAACGGTCCACAGTTGGTTTTGCCTGGCACAATTATGAGGGTAACATAATGAGACCAGCCTCTTGATTGCAAGGCTGAGAGGGAACCAAGCACCCAAATCCAAAGCCTAAATATTCAGCAAGGAAAAGGAAAAAGCCACCACAACACCACTTGTGGTAGGGCCTCCTGGCAACGACTGCTGTCCCTGGAGCAACAGTGAGCTAGCAAAGATGATTTCCCAGGGACTAATGCAGAAAAAAATATCCACCACAAGATGAAACGCCAGTAATAACTGCTGTTCTTGCAGCTACAGAGGCAAACACAAATCAGAAAAAAACAAAACAAAAAAACCCAGTCCCGCCCTGAAGCCAAAACCCCGGTGAAGCCAAACTCAGGTTGTTTCCATATGAAATAAGATACAGAGGGGAAAAGGAGGAAGCAATGTGGCCCAGGGGCCCTAGAGATTCTTCATACATGAATCAGTTTCTCCTAAGCATCTTCTCCAGAGCGTGACTCTCCTGCATGGAGCTCTTGGAGCAGGAGGAACCGTCATGCGGGTTGGCAATGGCGCAGCTCTGCAGGGGCCTCTGCCCATGGGGGTCACAGGAGGAGGTGGAGTCTTTTTCTGCTCGGATCTGACAGGATGGGCACAGCAACAACGTGCCAGGTTCCAAGCGAGCCCATGCTCTGTTCGCGGGTGGGAGGAGGGCCATGGCTCAGAGCTCTGGGGAGGAGAGAAACCCTCCCAAACTAACAGGTTGAAACAGCGGAGCATAATTAAAGGGAATTAGAGCAACAAGGGGGAGCAGATCTTGGGAATACAGAGTGCAGAACAGCACGTGGGGCCAAAGGATCCTTTCTCATCTCCATCTCCATTTCTAGGTCATGGGGCAAGGGTCAGCTTGCAGGGACCCTATACATAAAGGGGGAGGGATTAGAGGGTACGACTCTTGCAGTTAAAGGGGAAGGGATCAAGAGTGCATGCACCCTATATGTAAAGGATCAGGGATCAGAGTGCAGGGATCCCCTAGATTAAAGGGCAGGGATCAGACTGCAGGGATCCTATGGATAAAGGGGCAGGGATCAGAGACTGCTCCCATGGACGTGCCATCCACACTGTGTTCTCATAACACACATGCATGCTGGGGCTAGGGAAGCACTGCCAAGCCCCAGGGATGCAGTCTGTTCCAGGCCATCTAATGGGAAACACACGTCCTCCTTGAATCACCCCGGCCTGCTTTCCATGGGAGCAGGGAGATTTTCTTTTAAAGGAAAATCTGCTCAACTTCTTGCTTCAGAGCCCCAGTTCCAGCACCGACCTCGCAGGGCAGCCAGCCACGTGAGGTCCACGAAGTTTCCCTGCTCCCATCCTCCGCAAAGCGAACGGCTTCTCCTCTTCCCTCCCCTTCGGCGCAAGGGGACGCCATTATCTTTAACAGCTGTTGGATCAGGCCCCAGCTGGGAAAGCTAATAGCCCAGGCTACAGCCTTAAGGGGCCATGACTAATTCTTAGCAGTGGGAGATGCACACAGAGAACCAATCACATCTTGCACCGCTTGCCTTCCTCCCCGACACCACCTTGTTTCACTTAAGTCAGCTTCTTGGTGAAGAAGCCTCACCAAGCCAAATCCTCCCCTCCCTCCTCACACCAGGAATGCCGGTGGGTTGGGGTTAAGTTCAAATTTCAATGTACGTTTTTTTTCCTCTGTGGCTGCCAAGGTAGCAAATTCGGAGAGCTCAGGGAAATTCAAACACAATGAGCTGGCTCTGGATCCGTGCAGGGGGGAGGAGGCAAAGGGAAGCAGGCACCTCCCTGCCCTCCAGCCCAGGATGTGCCACGCGAAATGCCCATCTCAGAGATATTTCTGGGAACAACGTTGGCGCCCTGTAGACAAACTAAGCCCGAGGGCCTGGTTCTCAGGCTACATCAACACTGCACATGGCAAGGTGTGATTGCAGCACGTGTAGACACTCCAGGAGCTCGCTTTGATCTAGGTAGTAGCTGAGATCCTGAACTGTGTAGCTGTGCCAGCACAGACATTGGCAGGGGCTAGCCCCGGGTGCGATTATCCAGGGTTCCCGCCAGGTTTGTACAGCCCACGCACCGCTGCAGCTTCACCACGCCAGGCCCCGAGCTGGCGAGATGTAGGCTAGCTCAGGTATATCTGTTTGACATCCTGTGATTGCACACCTTCAGTTCCCTCCCTCCCTGCTCTTAGGGCAGGGATGAGAGAGATTAAGGCAGCTTTAAGATACCTTTGCACTACCCTGCCTGGACCCTGGTGTAAGTTAGAGAGGCCTCAGGGCTGCTCTAACTTGCACTCTGCTTCCTGTACACTGGGAAGTAGAGAATACCCACAGTGTGTTCCGGCCACACCCCTGATCCGCCCCCTACACTGGGGGCTGGGCCCTCCTGCCAGTTCTTCCCTGCATGGAGGGAAATTATCAGGGGGCTGCTTCCACCCATTATCAGATCCCTTTATGCTACTAGCTAACAGGGTTTTAAACACAGCCTGTCCCACACTAAGCATTGTTTAATGGCCCATTTGTTAACCCGTTTTATCACATGTTGCTTTTCCCCCAGTGCAAATATGGCCAGCATTCGTGGAGTGCAAAATCTAAGGTTTTATTCCAGCCCTTTAAGAAAGATTCCCCCTATATACACCCACCCTCCCCCTTTAACTGCTGGGGAAGACAACATGTTCCGATACAGTCCGGCAGTCTCCCAGGAGCTCCTGTTGGCACCATTTTCTGCCCGATGGTTGCAGGTGGAGAGCTTCCCTTTCCCCCCAAGCTGACAATTGTTGGAAAGGCTTGTGAGCCCTATGGGGGTGAGACGGAAGTAGGACCTGGCACAGCTCCTTTCTAGCAGAAGCCCCCGCCCTTTCATCTCTGCGCTGGAGCAGCAGCACTATGGTTTGCGGGCAGTTCTGGGAGGCACAAGGATGCGGGAGATCCGGGAGAAGAAATAGGAAGGAAAAGTCATGTGAGTCTGTGACAAAGGAGAGTATTTGCCGTCCACACTCAGGCGTGAATGAGACATTGGCCCTAAGCCTCAGTTACTCTCATGGCCCTTTGTGCCACTCTGGCTGCATAAAGGGGCCTGGCATCCCCAGGTGGAGCTGGCAGGGCATGGATCAGGGGAGCAGCTGGAGCACACATCACTCCGGCTAGTCTCTGCTCGGCAGGAGCCAGTGGACTCGTTCGTGTAAATCAGAGCAGCCCCGAGGCTGCTCTAACTTACACTGAGGGCCAGGCAGGTTCTCGCATGGCCCCAGAATACTGGAAGTGCTGTGGTGGCTCAAGTCTGCCTTCCCTTCGCCCCCTCCATCTCTGCTCCAAAGGCAGGTGAGACCCGTCCGTGCCTAGGGTAGGCCACTTGAGAACGCCAAGGTCAGGGCAGGCTGCAAAAGGGAAGCAGATTCTCCCAAGCTGGTGGCTAACACTGGCAGTTGGATTCACCAACCTGTCACAAACAGGGCTTCTGATCCCAGACGCTGACATCAAGACGCTAAAACAAGAAGTTACCCAGCCCCCTTTATTGCATTTCAGTCTCTGGCTCCCAACCTTAGCAACTAGGTCCAGTAAAGAGATAAGTAATTAAAACTCGATTGCCTTTACCAAATATGTTTTCCTGATCCCCAAAGGGACAGCCACATTGCCACACCAATGTAAGTTTGGCTCTTACCCAAAATACCACCCAATCCTTTAGAAACTAAAACTAGAAGTTTATCATACAGGAAAGAAACAAATAAGAAGAGAGATGTTTAATGATTAAAGCAATCAGATACATACGAATGACTTCAAAGTCCATATATATCAGATTCTTAGCAGAACTGTGGAGTTTGCAGGGTTGTACACTTCCACTGGTGTCCATCCAGAACCTGGACGGGTCTCACAGCTTCCAGTGTAGATGAGCGGACCCAGAGGTCGGAAGGAAGCAGGAATGAAGACAAGAGAAAGATCAGATTCATGGCATGGAGGATAGTGCAGCGGCCTTTTATATCTCTTTGCCATGTGGCTTGTCCCAACTCAGCCACACACTGACAGCACATGGCATGGAAAAACCTCACAGTCCCCTGTCCACAGACATGTTCTTACACGCTCTGGTGATTCATAAGGCGCAGCCGCCGGGTTCTTTCATTAGTTTCATTGTATATTTGACTTTTCCGTTGGTCCCTTGCATGGCAGATCCTATATGATATTTATTCCAATTCTGTAATGTTGGTGTCAGTAATATTATAAATGGTCACTCATATGGCAGACGGTGTCACAGCTGGGACGGGGGAGCGGAGAATCTGGCCCAGTGTCAAAGGCATCAGCTGAGCGGATGTCTCAGGTAGGTGTGTGTATTAAAGTTTTGGTTCCTTATATATTTTTCAGATGTAACAGGCTCTGGACTCTTTCACCTGCAGGTCACGAGTCTGAACCCAGCCGGGCGGCCGTGGCCGTGGGTTGGCCATGGCTACAAGTCACTCCCCCTTTGCTGGCTGTTTGGTGGCCTGTCGGGGGGGAATTTAGGTAGGAAATTATATTTCTGCCTCGCAGAACCCGCAAGGGCCACCGGCAATGGCTGGCCTCCTTGTTGACAGCATCGCCAGCAGCACCCAGGAGCAGGCCTATCTCAGGCGCCAAAGAGGCAGATCTGAGCATGCACACGTTACATGAGAACGTGAAACGCGCAAGCGCGTGTCCCGGGCGCACAAAACCCTGGTGCGCCCACTTTAATTCACACACCAGCTGGCTCTGTCACCAGACATTGTGGGCAGGATCCGGCGCTGTTGCCCTGCCGTCCTGGGCCAGAGACATTCCAGGCTGACTCACCAGGCATCAGTGTATCAATTTCCAGCAGCCCAAGTGGAGGGGTTGCGGGGGGAGATGTGTGTGCAGGATGGAGCTGGAACCGATCCAGGGTATTAATGGCACTCAGCTTTCCCCTGGCAACTGTGGCTGGAGATGAAAGTGCCTGCAGGAAACACAATGTTAACCTGCAGATGGGCAAGCCCTGTCCTGCTTTACGGGCAAAATACTGCCCCTGTTGAATGGGAGAACGCCCCATTGGTGTCAACAGGAGGGAGGGGTTAGCCCAAGGACCCGTACAACCAGAGAGGCACCTCAATTCTGCTCTCACTGTCACGCTGGTTGGATTGCAGGGGACATTTAGTATATTTTTTAACCTCAGTACGTCAGAATCATAGTCACGCCTGTGAGATGCCATGTCAGGCACCGTTAGGAAGGCTGTAACGTGCTAAGGAAGATGCTGATGTTTATGCTCATGTGTTATGTGTGTCATGGAAGTTGTAGGTATGTTTTTATCTGTATTTCATACTGTGCTGTGTTTCTGGGCGACACCCCAGACAGGATGGCTGAAGCACAAGCGCCTGCTTAATAGCCCATTAAGGAAACTCACAGGTACAATGGGCCCGGGGGAGAAGCCAGGGATATACCTGATGAGTCACTCATGTGACCCTGGACTCAATCTTATTCCTGTAAATGTCCACAAGCAGCATGGAAATGGCCAAAGGACATAAAAGGCAGCTGGACCACATCCATTTTTGTCTTCAGTCTACAGCCTACCTCTGGATCAACTCATCTACAACTGAAACAAAGGACTGAGACCCATCCAGGTACTGGATGCACACCAGAGGGACTGCACACTCCACAATTGTATGTGTTTGATTGCTTTAATTATTTAACATTTCTCTTATAGTTTCTTTCTTTCTTTTTATAATAAACCTTTAGTTTTATTTACTAAAGGATTGGCGGGCAGCGTGGTATTTTGGGTAGGATCCAAACTTATATTGATCTGGTACTGTGGATCATCCTTTGGGGTCAGGAGAAACCTTTTTGGTAAAGAGCATAGAGTTTGAAATAAGTGGTCTCTTTACTGGACCTAGTGGCCGATTGGGAGCCGGAGACTGAAATGCAGTAAAGGGGGCTGTGTGTATTTTTATTTTGGCTTCTTGATAACCAGTGTAGGGAATCAGAAGCACTGTTTTTGGCTGGTTGGGAAGTCTGATTTCAGTGTCATCCACCAGTGTTGGGAGAATCTGCTCTCCTTTTACAGCCTGCCCTGCCCTTGGCATTTTCAGGTAGCTATCCTAGGCATGGACAGGCCACACCCACTTCCACCAGTGACAATCCAGAGTGACTTCATTTAAACCAACAGAGTGAGTCTGGATTCACCAAGGAGCTGAAACCAGACCCAAGCCAAGGGGCAGATCTCCACCCTCAAATCCAGGCATGGAATGGACCTCAGCCCCTCGATGCAGACAAGGGGCTCGGCCGCCCCAGGGGCTGTTTCTCCACTGGAGCCTCCAGAGGGCTCTCTGAGAGGGTCCCGGGTCCATGCAGGGGAGGGGAGTGGGGTTGGGGGGCACCAGAAGCCAACGCACCAGGTGTGTGGGAGACTTCTCCATGGGAAGGAGGTAAGTCATAGCCTCTCCCAATGGAATGATGGGAGAACAGGGGGGCGTCTAGCCCAGGCAGGCACAAGCGAGGGGCCAAAGAAGAGCATCAGCAGGGAAAAGTCCTTAGCTGGTGTCAACAGCAACGGCTCCAGTGGAGCCACACCAGATTTACACCTGCTGCCGATCAGGGCCATTGGCTTCACTGGGGCGATGCCGATTGACATCCGCTGTGGATCTGGCCCTCACGCCGTTGCAGCATGCTAGCTCGTTCATGGTGGGACTCTCGGCGGACAACGGCTCGTCTCTTCCCTAGGCAAAACAGCCGGTTTGTCTGCGCAGAGACCGCAGGGTCAGACCCACCGTAGAGACAGCCTGATTCTCTTGGACAGCAAAGCCCTCTGACCCTGTTCTGATGCCTTAGGATAGGCCTGGACTTCAGCCTGAGGGTGCAACTGCAGCGTGCGTGAACGTAGCTCGGCTTTCCTCTAGCTGTGCCTTCACTGTGGCTAGCTGCTCGAGGCACCGCCCGGCGGCACAGGCAGGCTTGCACAGCCCATGCTGAAGGTCGTGCTGCTGCAACTTCCCCGCTTTTGGAGCCTGGGCTAGCTAGATTAAAGCCAGCTCGCGTACGTCTACACAGAGCGGCAGTCACATGCCGTGACTGCAGAGGAGATGTACCCAAGAAGTCAGAGGTCCAGTTAGGCTTCCCAATAGGTGTCAAGGGGCCTTAGTGTCAATGGGAGTGAGGCCCTCCCTTTTTTGTTTTTTTACTGGTTCTCCGGAGGAAAAGCCCCTGTAGAAATGATTCTGGGGCAGGCGTCGGTGCAGGTCCCCTATGAACAGGCGCCCGCCAAGGCTCAGCAGACAGTAGCCGGCCGCCGTGGCTGCTACTTTTACAGCCTGGCAGGCAGACTGTACGGGCTGTGGGCGTGGGCAAGGGTGACTCTGAGACCATCGCTTGAAGGCTGTGTTGTTCCTTGAGCTGGTTTCCTTAGCGACAAGAGGGAAACCCCAAAGCGTATGCTTTCCTCTGCACCCCGCTGCCTGCTTCCCCGTGCGTGTGGGTGGCAGGGGGACCGTACGTCACTCTGCAAGTGAAACCCCTCTCGAGATGACACTTCAAATCGATTCCTCCCACATTCTCAGAACTCTACTAGCACCTGCTGGCAAAGGGCGTCTGCTAAAATTATCCACCCAGGCAGACAGTCACTCTCCATAGCTAGCCTCAAGCCTCCGAGCTGTGATTAACACTAGCAGAATATCACTAGTGGACAGCGTACAATGCCAGCTGAAGACACCAGGCCACAACAGATTCAGTAAATGCTTGAGACCACTAGGTTTTGTGAGTGAGGCGGAATAAAGAATCACATATGACCGTGACCAACTGGAGAAGGGGTGTGAAATCAACAAGATGGAACCGAATAAAGACAAGTGCAAAGGACTTTTCTTAGGAAGGAAAAATCTATACAACCACAAAATGGGACCTAGCTGCCAAGGTAGCAGTACTGCTGAAAAGGATCTGGGGTTATAGTGAATCTCGAATTGAATACGAGTCAACAATATGATGCAGTTGTAAAAAAAGCTAATATCATTCTGGTTTCTGTCAACAGAAGCGTCGTATGGGAGACACAGGAGGTAATTGTCCTGCTCTACGCAGCACTGGTGAGGCCTCAGCTGGAGTCCTGTGTCCAGTTCTGGGCACCACACTTTAGGAAAGATGTGGACATCTTAGAACATCTCTTTTCTTTTCCCATGATCGTTTTCTTATCAGCCACAGGCGCTCAGCCAGTGCGGAGGGGTTCCCCCTCAAGGGCACATCTGCAGAAGCGCAATAAACAATGAACAAGCATGAGTGGGAGTGCAATAACAGCACTGATGGATTACTGTAAAATACACCTCCTTCTCACTGTTCCCTGGCCAGCGCACAGCTCGATGATCAGCCAGGGCATGGTGAGCTGTGCCCGGAAGGGTGGGGGGCACTCAAGCTGGGTGATTGTTTGGGGTATTGATGCAGGTAGATAGGGACAAAATTTCAAACTGTGCCACCATTTTCCACAGGCGGGGGTCATAGGAGCCGATATCCCACTCCTGAGAGTAAGCAGGGACGCCAGGGTTCATCTCCACTATGCGAGCATCTTCAAATCAGGTCCTGGACTGTGTGCAAGGGATTGCTGATTGGCACTGGAAAGTTTCCTACAACGGGGAAAGAAACAAAGCAGCTCTGCCGAGGAATCTCCGGCAGAGGATTGGCGAGTACCTCCAGGAAAGTTTCCCAGAGATCTCTCTGGCGGATTCCTGGGAAATCTCGGTGCGCATTAACACACTTTTCCTTCTGCTGCATTGCCTACCTAAACAGGGGAATGGGAAGCACATGCAAACACAGCTACTCTTGGGCATTTTTATCCCCTCAACCAGCGGTGTAATGCTACAAAGCAAAGGGCAGCTGTACCTCATGTAACCGAGCAGCGTCAACTCAAAGAAATCACTTACCCGACCTCCCCTCTCCTGCATCCTGCATGCCACAGCTCGGACAGGCTTGAACTCTCTGGGGTCAGCAAACGACCCAGTCCCGTGCTCCGCATCGTCCTCCAACTCGACCTCCTAGTCCCCGACTTCTTCATCGGGGTGGAGTCTGGTGTCTGCTGCCCCCAGGTCCATGGAAGTATCCACGGGCCTTTTGGCAGTGGAGATGGGGCTGCCACCGAGGATGGCTTCCAGCTCCTAAGAGAAGTGGCAGGTCTTTGGCTCTGCAACAGAGTGACGGTTTGACTCCCTGGCCTTCGTTCATAGCCCTTCTCCGCCATTAAACGAGAAATTTGACTGTACGTGTCGAATTTCCTTCGGCTGCAGCAGAGCTGGGACTGCACAGCCTCTTCTCCCCAAATGCCGGTCTGATCCAGACGCTCTGACGTGCTCCGAGCAGGAGAACGTTTGGTGCGTGGAGCTGCCGTGGTCAGCGGGGGAGATGATATGTGAGTTTTCCATGTGGACCAAGCAGGAAATGGAATTTCAAAAATTCCCTGGACTTTAAAGAGGGCGGGGTGGAGGGCTGCAGGGCAGCAGAGATCAAACTGATGGGCAGAGTGGTTAGGATATGCACTTCCTGGAGGCCATTTACCACGACAGAACCGAGCGCGGCGTCTACACTGACGCTTTGTCGCTAAAAGTTTGGTGCAAAAAACTACACCTCTACTCATTGAGGTGGTTTTATTTTGCCGCAAAATCATTTTTGTTGGGTTGGCGGGAGGGGGGGAGGATTGCAGTGTGTACACCTGGCGCAAAAAGCTGACTTTGGTGGACAAATGTCTCTCGTGTAGATCAGGCCTTAGTCTTGAGAAAAGAAGATGGAAGGGGAGACCCAGTAACAGCCTTCAAATGTGTTATGGGCTGTTAGAAAGAGGACAGTGATTGATTGTTCTCCATGTCCACGGAAGATATGACAAGTAATGGGCTTAATATGCAAGGGAGATTTATACTCAGACTCCCCAGAGATTTAGGTTAGATATTAGGAAAAGCTTTTTAACTCTAAGGGTAGCTAAGCTCTGGACTAGGTTTCCAAGTAGATTATGGAACCCACGTCACTGGAGGTTTTTAGAAGAGGTTAGACAAACACCTTCAGGGATAAGTTAGGTTTACACGCTCCTATCTTAATGCAGGGGGCTGGACTTGATGATTTCTCAAGGTCCCATCCAGCCCTATGTTTCTGCTATTCTATTCTTCATTCCTTCTGACTTCAGTGAAAACAGAAACAAGGTCCCTTAGTGTTTTTTTCCTATCAAGAACGCATCTAGGGTTAATCCAGTGCAACTCTGAATATGTGGACGAGGTCTATGAAACAATAAGGACCGGATTCCCATTTACTTTTGATTTAAATGCATTCACACTTAAACTGATGCGGCAGCACAGCTCTGCAGCTTCGGCGTAGCAATTCACTACAGCGACAGGAGGGGTTCTCCACTTACTGTAGGTTATCCACCTCCCCAGGAGGTGGTAGCTAGGCTAACAGAAGAAATTTTCTATCTACTTAAGGCTGTCTACTCAGGGGGTTAGGTTGGCTTACCTACGTCACTTGTTCACCTCCCTGGGAAATGTAGCTGGGTCAACTTCACTTTTTAAAGAACCCAAATACATATAATGATTTTTAAGCCAATCTCATGATTTTGGCATGCCTGACTCGTGATTTTTGAGTTCTTGGGCTTAGCAATTCTGCAGATATGTGTGTGAACACGTCATCTCCCACCGATATAAGGCGAGTTACACTGATGTGTGGATGGGGACTAAAGCTCTTTCTACACTGCCACTTTTCTTGGTAACCTTTTGTCAGTCAGGGGTGTGAAAAAAACACATAGAGCAGCTACATGCGAGACCATACAATGGAACAGCTGCAGCGGTATAGCTGTAAGGACTCTAGGGTAAACATAGCCTGTGTTTGTCTATATGGCAACACTCAGGAAAGTTAATTCAAATTAGCTGCATTAAACCCTTGTGTGGACACTCCGTGGCCCTGGACTGGGACTCAAAAGTCTTGGGTTCAATTCCCAGCTTTTCCAGTGTCTGCTGGGGGACCTTACGATGTCACGTCCCTCTCCGTGCCTCAGTTTCCCCCTCTGTAAGACGGGAAGAATGACACTGACCACCTTTGTAAAGCGCTTTGTGGTCTAATGATGAGAAAAACTAGATATTACTGTTATTAATTCAGTTTAATTTAATTCACTTGGGAAGTGAATAAAGCTAAACCAAATTAAGACCACTTTAACTCTGAATGCCAGCGTCCACATGGGGTTTAATGTAGTTTAACCAAGCCGCCTTACATTCAGACCTTTAGTTCATTTAGATTAATTTAAATCAAGAGTAAATGGAAATAAGATCCTTATTGTTCTAATGGCCTGGTCTCTACATTCAAAATTGCACTGGACTAACCCTGGATGGGTTCTTGCTAGAAAAAGGGTGTATTCTTACCATGAGCTCGCTAACACACGGGAAAAGCCTAGTGAAGATAAAGCAGCTTGTAATTTCCCCACGTGTTAGCAGGCCGGGGTACACCCTAGAGGTGAGGGCTAACAGCATACCAAACTCTCCTAGGTAGAATTGGAAGCATTTCACAGTCCCTTTGCAGTGCTGTCCCTGACCACCCCAGGTGCAGGGCGAGGGAGAATCTGGCCCTCTCCTCCATTATTCACTGACAGGCACCAATTGCTTCTGATTCATTCATGGATCCGACCCTTCCAGGTTCTGTACTGCAGGGACACACGACAGCGGCTAGCAGTCGACTCCCTCCCTCCTTCAGTGCTTCTTCTGCGTGTCTTGGAGATGAATCACAGATCCCCGTAACCTAACAACACCACGGCCCTGTTGCCACAACACTCCAACCAGTCCCAACCCTGCTTCATTCATTCCCTTGACAGAGCTTTCTACAACTGATGTTTTCTCAGCAGCCATTCTTGACTCATCTTACACCGAAAGGCTGTGATTTACCGCCGCGGGTTTGACTGCCTTTAACATGGTGTCTTAGCACCACAAAAAGGATCAAAAGAGCCCCAACCAAACAGCACATGCCTCAACTACAGGTGTGGTCCCAGGCCACAGGCAAGGAGCAGTCAGTCAGAAGAGGGCCCTCTGAGCATGGGTCCAAGGGGACCCAGAAGCAGATTTTAAAGCCTGCCTTTTTCAGGGTTGTTCTCATTTGTTAAGATTGTTCTGTCTAAGCCTGGTGCTCCGTGATGCTGAGGCCCCTGACAGCAAAGAGGGACATTGGATTGGGTGGAAACGACCTTCCGACAACCACTCCATGCTGTGCAAGGAACCTCGCAGCAGGTGTAGCATGGCTGTATGGGATGTGCACCAGCTCCTCAGTGTAGGGGACAGATGAAGGGCATGGCCAGAGTGCACTCACTGTTCTCTGGCTGTTCTCTGCTTCCTACAGCTCATAGGGAACATCACACAAGTAAGGGCAGCTCCAAGGTTAACACCCCTGTTTGTGCTGGGTGAGCAATTCCTGCTGTGGGCTGTTAAAGCAGCTGTCGTGTTCCGCCCCAGAGGTGGCTGCATTTGAGAGATGGCTGAACTAATCCAGATAGAATCAGCAGGGCAGCCAGACTAGACAGAGAACAAAGTCTATTCCAGCCAAGTTGGAGGCAGGACACCGAGCTAGATGGGCCAATGGACTGGAGCTGCAATGCTAGCTCCTACGTTCCCACCACATCCTGGGGAGATCTTCAATATCCAACAGCATCTCTACGGTTTCCACTTTTCTGCAAGGAGCTGCAGAGAGTAACTGAGCCCAAACTGAGGGCTGGGGGAAAGATTCTGAGGAATGGACGCCTCTGTTAAAACAACGAGAGTAACATACACGAGGCGAGGAAGGCAGGAGCGTCCCCTATTAAATCACTATATCAGAGCCCTGGCAATGAGCAGGAAGAGAGAATTCCAGCCAAGCGGCCTTTCCAACCCTGGTCCCTGCTGGCTAGATAGACGTCTGCTAACGCAGCCAAAGCAGACACTGTGCAGAGCACAGGCCAAGCTCTGCTTCAGGGGTATTGAAGCAAACGGAATCACACCCTGAGTTTGGCTCCCATTCCTCCTCCCCGCCAACCAACACGCGCTTTACTAGCGGAGGAAGCACTGCTACCAGCCCCCGGGGGTGTAGTATAGTGCGAGGAGCAGACTGTCCGGGGAGTCAGTTGCCACTGGGAGGGAAGCTGGGAGCTGGAGAATTTCAAAACCACCAGGAATCGTGGGGGGGTTGCCTGCAGCCCTACTGCCTCACGGGGCCGTCTCTCAGAGCAGGGAACATGCGTCCTCACCGGACACGCCTTCAGCATCCAGTGCCTGGAGCAGATTCGGTGTTCTCCTCCCTGCAGCTTCCAGGTACAGCTCCTAACCACTTTGTCTTTCTGCTTGCGGGGCCTCATTCTCCTGCAGGTGAGGCTGTGTCGCTCTGGCAGCGCAAAGGGGCCGAGGGGGACGGGCAGGGTGCACAGCCCATCCACTCTATACTGCATGGGCCGTATTCTCTATAACGCACAGTTCCTTGATCCCTCTGTGCCTTGATCCCACATCTTTTAAACTGGGAGAACTGTCCTTCCTTTCCCCCAGCCTTTGACTGTCTTTTCTATTTAGGGTGTAAGCTCTTCGGGACAGAGACTTTCTCTCACTGCGTGCAGGTACAACGCCTGGCACCGCAGGGCCCTGATCCCAGCTGAGGACTCTAGATGCTACAGTAATACTAACCATTTATTATTAGCCATTATAAATAATGAAAACTGTATAGTGCGTGTGCTCTACACTATATGGTTGGCACAGTCCCATCTGCTCTATAGAGTGTGGTCTGTATAGTTTGCAGAACCCATGCCCTCTATCATACTTGATCCCTACACCCTGTACTGCCCATATGATCTATAATGCACAGTCCGTATACTCTACAAGGCACTGGCTGGCTTGTACAGTCAATGTGAGTCCTGGGTCAAAAGCAGACCTGTTCAGCTAAGCAACCCATTAACTGGGGGGGTGCTGATAAAACAGGATCTGGGTAAAAACCCGTGTGGCCCCAGGCTCCCTATAAAGCCATGTTTGGAGAGTATAGCTCTTAGCCAGCAGTGCCCAACCTTGTTACACAGCAGGGCCACATAAACCTAAGCAAAACCTTGGGTGAGCCAAACAAATTCTACATATTTTATAAGATTGCAAGTCACCTGTATCGATTTATATTTTAAGTTCAGCTTGTTTCGTACGTATTTGGATAGGTTGTTTTGTATTTACATGGATAGATGGGTTGTGTAAATTAGAGGGATGTAAACTTGACGACAAAACACTAATGAATCGGCTGTTAGTATATTACAGTGGGCCGTGGGCCTTAGATTGGGCAGACCTGTTCTAAACTGCTGCGGAGGGTGCCTGAAGCGATTTCATTGATGGGACTGTCCCATTTTATGGATCACAAGTGCACCCCCTGCAGAGCCTGTCGTGTCCTTTGCACGCAGGGCGGGGATCATTTACCAAGCCAGCTGGTAAAGCCAGTCTGCTGCAGAGGCAGCTCAGAGGGGCGGAAAGCCTCCTAGAGCCCATCCGGGGTTCCCAACCCACGGACGCATGGTACAAAAGCCCGCCCCGGCCGCACAGCGAAGGGTTCGCGGCTCAGCCAGGACGTGCCCGTGGCGTGTCTGACTGCACAAAAGCATGGCGCTCCCCTCTGACCCACAGTCACCGCCTGCCTCCACACATCCGCGCACAATCACGCATCTGCACACAATCGCCCCCGCACCCCCCGGTCCCCCAGCTGCAGTTGTGCACTTGTGCCTGCACGCAGACATCTCTCCTCACAGCGCGACCGCACACAGACTCACACGCCCGGCGTCACAAGATGGGATTCTCCCTTCACTCACACAAGGGCCGTTGCGCCACCCTGAGTGGAGTTACTCCCGATTGCCAGCAGTGTCAGGAAAAAATCAGGCCTCCTGTTCCTGGGAAAAAACAGATCCCTAGGGCACCAGATTAAGTCCCCCCTCAATGTATGATTAACTCCAGTGGCCCCTCCCTTGCCCCAAGAAACAGCACCAGTCACTCACTGCAGGCTATCAGCTGCCTAGAGAGCTACTAGCTGCACATGCTGTCCATTTAGGGTTGGATCTGTCATCCAGGACATTTGCCCTTTAAAGGGCCGGAACTTCTCACTCCAAAACCAGCCCATGTCTCCATTCACCCACAGACCAGCCTGACCATTGCTGAGGTCACCCAAACAAGTGTGAACAACAGCACCACCTAGTGATACACAGCAGGAATGGCGGGCACTCAACGCCGGCTCCTAACTCTGGGTGCCACGTTTTCTGGGTGCTCTCCTCGAGCCGGATTATCCTAGGTTTTGAGGCCAGAAAGGGACATTCTGGTCATCTAGAGTCTGACCTCCTGGCATTAGCATGGGGCAAAGGACCTCCTCTGCTATATTTGCTTCAAGCGCCTAACTGGGCTATGCTAGAACGTGTTGGAAAGACATCCAGCTCCGACTTCAAGACTGAAAGAGACGGAGAACCGGCCACCTCCAGAGGCGCTGAACACCCAAAACCACCAGCGGAAGTCCAGGGGAGCTACAGGGGCTCAGAGAATCAGGGCCCTTTCACGTGTCAGAAACTTGAGGTGCCCCAAAATTAGCGGCCACTTGTGAACATTGGGGCTGCTGCATACATAGGGCTGGGGGGGGGAAGTCCAACCCAATCCATTAAACCCATCCATTAACCCCATCACCCCCCTACGAGGCAGGTCAGTAGAATCTTCATTTCACAGGTGGAGAAACTGAGGCAAAGAAAAACGGAAGGAACCTGCTCACAGGTGCCAGAAATGGGAGCAGAACTCGCCGCCTATTCCCAGCGCCCCGTTTTGTGGCCTGCTCGATAGATCGCCCTCCCCTAGATACACAGCGGCCTTCTCGAAAACTTCCCTGTAGCTCCACTTGCTTATCCCACGCGCAGTGTGGAATCAGGGCCCACATTTCCAAATCGATCTAGGAAGATCAGACTCGAGGGCTGATCGGGGGCCCGGGGCCCAGGCCGTCACAGCCTCCTGCCTTTTTGCTCTGCAGCGTGATGCTCTTTTTGGAAAGTGCAGGGCCAGCAAACGCCGCTACGTACATATTCATTTTAATAGGCGCGGTGCCAAGGCTGGAAAATTGCTCGCTGTTAGCTCAGCAAAGCATGGCGATAAACCATGTGCTCCAGGCAAGGGCTGTACCAGTGAGGGGGATGCAACATAGTTGGGGGAAAGGAGCATCCTTTGTCTGAACCCCAGAGATCCCTCGGAAAACACGGAGCCACGACTGTTTCCTTCAATGCTTCCTTTCAGTGAACAGCGGCGTCCCCTAGTGACCGACTGCAGCTTCTGACTCAATCCAGCTGGCATCTCCCCGCAGGGGACTAGAGATTTGCATCCACCGAGCAGCTTGCCTCATCCCACTTTCCTCATAGGACGGGGAGAGGGAGGGATAATCCTCACAGCTTTCTGAACACTCCCCCTCTCCCCCAAGGGCTGGGAAGGAGGGTGGGTGCAGCAGCTGGCCCAGGCTAGCCCTAATCTTCGTGCCAGTAGCTGGCGAGGAGCTGCAGGGACTGATTCTCAGCTATTGTGACCCTGCACTTGCAGGGACAGAGGGAGTTAAAATGGCTTTAAGGTGGTCTTTGTACTCCCCATATTCTGGGGCCAAACAGAGTCTAACCCTGCTCCTAGGGTAAGTAAGAGCATCCTCAGGACTGCTCTACCATGCGATTCTCCCCAGGGGCCCTGGGAAGCAGAGAGGAGCCACAGTGCAGGGCGCTCCAGCCAGACCACCCATCCGCCCCCCTACGCTGGGGTCTGGAGTGCAAGGCCCACATGCTGGCTTCACCTCAGCTTAGGAGGCCCCTGCACAAGGGGAACATTCGGGGGGGCTGTTTCTAGGGCCCATGGCTCCTGTGCATGGAGACACTATGAGCGAAGCCAGAGCCCGCGGGTTTAATTCCCAGTTAACGCTGTCCTGGATGTAGGTGGACAGGGGGGAAGCAAACTTTACACCACCTGTGCAATCCCTATATCCTGGGCTCTGCCCAGCCCTCGCTGTGCAACGGCTCTGCTCTCTACGGTCCCCAGGAACCAGGCAGCAGCTGCAATCTGTTCCAGCCCCAGGCCCGATCCGCCCCCTCTGCTGGGACCCAGGCGGGCACGGGGCCCTTAGGCCAGCCCGACACTTGTGCAGGAGTTGGGAGGAGGGGGATTCCCAGGTGGCCGTCTCCACCCACTCGGAGGTGTCTTTGTGCTGCTGCAGCAGCCTAACGGGGCCTGAGGTTACGTGAGAATCAGGTCCCACGCATGGAAATGGAAGCGGGGTTTCCCCATGGCAACAGAGACTGGTTGGCTACGTGTTCCCATCCTGTGTCTGAAGGCTCTCCATCCTCCCTGCTCCCCCAAATACCCACACCCTGCCCTTTTCCTCTGCCTCCCCGCAGCCCCGATGTGCCCTGGCACCGGCGTCTCATTGCTCCCAAGGCAGGGAGCCAAGAGGAGCGCTGGACGTGGCCACTTGACAGGCAGACAGCGCGGCAGCAGGCTGCTCTATAGGTGTCAGGCTTGGGGAGGCCCATCCCTTTTCACTGGGAGGGGTGGGGGAATCCAGGCGTCTCTGCTTTCGACCCTCACGAAAGAGGAAATAAGATCTCAGGGGAGGCAGGCCGGCCCATCCACCACCTGGCAGGCGCCACGAGTGCCACGCGGCTGGCTCCAGCCCAGGAGGCTCTGGTAACGAAGCCAGGGGAGAGCAGCCAAGAGGCAGGGGGGGGTCTGGTTTTGAGTGTCGTCGAAGTGGCACCATTCACACACAGATCAGAGGCCGGCAACCCCCTCGGCCTGGCGGCTGTAAACCATTTCGTCCCCTCCTGGGCCCAGCTGAGCCCCCCAGCGGGCATCGATAGCCCCCCCCCCCAGCAGAGTCTGCGGGATGGGAGTGGGGTGAATGGCAGTCGGGGTGCCACAATGGGGACGCGTGCCAAGGAGATGGTCTGAATCCGCTCTGGCCACTCTGCTTGCCCACCTGGCACCACCTTTCTCTCCCCCGCCCCTCATTCCCACCAGCTGGTGCAATAGCAGAAGCATGGATGCGCGGCTTACAGATCCTGTGATGGAAGGCGTTGCATCCACCCCTTTTTGCTAATGCACCTTAGGAAGCCAGACCAGGCAGATTAGCACCCGCAACCACTCCTCACCCTCTGACCTGGACACCAGCCCCTGGCTTTGCCGAAGAAAGGAGCAGTTGTGCAGCCTGCTTGAGGTGCAAATTGCTTCTGGGGAGCCCTGAAAGCAGGACCAGGGGAACTGAGAAGCAGGCCCTTGGAAGCCATGGAGCGGCCAGGTGGGTGGCTCCCTTTCAAGAGGCCCCACTTGTTGAGGAAGAAACCCATAAAAGCCCTCAGGCCAGAGCAAGCCATGTCTCGCAGCGTCATACTGGGCAGGGAGTGTAAAGGAGGGAGGACGCAGCGATCGTCACCCACCATTTCTAAGTCAATAAGGCCGACCAGAGTGTGATTTACAACCAGCACTGGGGCAGGGGATGAGGAGAAAGGCTCTCTGACCAGCTGGGAGAAAACCGGACACCCACACTCACCACCCGAAGATTCACCCGACCTTCTACCTCCTGCCTTATTCCCAGATGCTGCCGCCGCCCTCCCCTCCGTTAGCAGGAGCTAATTATCCTCAGCTCTCCCTTTCAATCACGGTTTAGCCCCTAGAGAGACCGAGAGCAGGGCCTCATCGTGCCAGGCACTGTATGCACAGAGAGCGAGAGTCAGTCCCTGCCCCGAAGCACTTGCCGTCTCCAAAGGCAAGACAATGACAGTACGATCCCCATTTTACAGTTGGGAAACTGAGGCCCGAAGCGATAAAGAGCCTCATTCTCCAGTTACACTCCGGCCCCTTTCTGATGCTAAGGCGTGTAAAGAGGCCTCAGTGTAAATGAGAATCAAGTCCTAAGCGACAGGCCGGAGGTCAAGCAGGGAACGCAGGTGACTGTGGGTTGCCAATCCCAAATCTCCCCCTCTGTAGAGCAGCCTGGCAAGCCCTTGTGGCGCTGTGTAAGTAAGATGCCACCAGAGTAATAGGACACAGGAGCCAGTTAACCGTGGTTCTGAATTCCCCGAAAACTGCCTCACTCCTAGCCGTCTTCACGTGTGAAACGTGTGGCCTAGACTTGCACGCTTGGCACAGCGCGGCCCCACCTTTCGGAGGCGTGCCGGGCGAGGGGAAATTGGAAGATGGGGGGGGCGAGAGGAGTGGTTTCCAGGCAAGATCTGCAAGGAGCCAGCTCCCCAGCTGGGCCTCGCTCTGCTGAGGGCGACAAGCTGAGGGGCAATCGAGGCCAGGTGGCCCATTTACACTAGCTGAGGATTGGGCCCTTAGAAAGCTCTGAAAGAATTCAAAGGCCCCTGCTTTGTTCTTAAATCAAACCCATTCCAGCCAGTCCTGACGACATTTACGATTCGAGATCCCTCTTAAAGTGGAGCCAGAATTAGCTGCTCGGCGTGGGGGGGGGGTCTTTCCCTCCCATCCCAGCCCCCACCCCCGCCTCTTTCTTTTGTGTTTCTCCACTTCTCCGAGTGGCAGGGGGAGGCCCAGGCTCTCAAGGCAGCTTTTGTGCCGTGAAGAGCCGGGCGGGTGTCCCCATGGGACCATTACGCCACCGCGTTCCCCGGCGAGACTCGTCTAGACAATAATTGCATGCACCTGACTTCACAGCACGCAAAGGAAACAGAAAACCTAACCTCCCCCCGCCTGCATCCCCCAGGAGCACGGGGGCCGGGAGGGCGTGTGAGGGGGGTGCATGTGGAAAGAAAGGCCTTTGTCCCCGGCTTCTTTCAAACACCTGTCGTTTGCATTTCTCCCCTCCGAGCAGCTGGTGGAGATCAGATTTATTGGGGAGTGCGGTGGGGGTGGTGGTCATGGTTTATCATCCCCCATACTAGGAGCCTGAGGAAAAACTCTTAGGCTGGTAGAAGTTAGGGCAAATTCCTAGCTGGTGTAAATCGGCCTCATGCCACTAAAGTTAATGGAGTGACACCAGTTTACACCAGCTGAGATCCAGGTTAAGGGGTACTTTAAGCTACCTTTGTGCTTGCCGTCTTCTGGGGCCTTGCCCAGTACCCAGTGTCAGTTAGAGCAGCCTCAGGGCTGCTCTAATTTACACTCTGCTTCCCATGGCACCCTGCGAGCCTTGGGAAGCAGAGAATTCCCATATTACATTGCATGCTGGCCGTCCCCCAACCTGCTCCTATGCTGGACGCAGAATTCTCACGCCAGCCCCAACAGCCAGGGAAGCCCCCAGTGCAGGACGATTCTCAGAGGGCCACTTCCACCACTACAGGGGCCCAATGAGACTAAGAAACAGGCCCTTTTAATCCATCTCCCTGCCAAATCCTTTTGACCAGAGGGTCTAGTGGTTAGAACAGGGAACTAAGAGTCAGGATTCCTGGGTTCTGCTCTTGGCTCTGGGATGAATAAGGGCATATCACGCACCCCCACTGACTTCAGTAGGGCTATTTGCCTCTTGTATGATCTTCACACTTATCTTCATCTTGCTTTGGGTAGGAGCAGATTGCGATGCCCGGGTGAGACCCTCTCATGGTGATGTGGCGCGTCTCACTCAACCAGGCAACTGGCATGCGCTCCCCTCTGTGCTCCCCACAGCATCCATCCAGATGTTACTAACATCTGGCCACATGCACCTCCTGGAAGGGGCGGGACTAAGACAAGATGGCTGGCGCGTGATGGGGAAGGGGACTCTTGTGCGTTCCTTGGCGGGAGGGGGAGGAGAGCTTGATGGAGCTAAATGATTCGGGGAGAGGAAAGGAAGCAACAAGCCACCGACCTGTAGAAGGCTGGAAGCTTCCTCGTGGGAAGGCAGGTCAGTCTATGCAGCTGGAGGTCACCAGCTCACTCCCTAATGGAGCAAGCTGCAAGCACCATGAATTAGTGATGAGGCGGCTCGCTGCTGGGGCACGGACTCGAGCGCCGGGGGGGGCTATCCACAGCACATCTGCTCCACAACTGGCAGAGGTACCCATGCTCGCTTTGATCTACCCAGTTCATTAAAAATAACAGTGTGCACATGGCTGTGCAAGCTTCAGTGTGGGCTGCCCAAGCCTGTTTGCCTTGCCCATTTGCACGGAGGCGGCTATCTCTTCACTGCGATTTCTAGCCACGCTAGCTGGATTAAATCTAGCACCGATTTGACAACACAAGCTGCAAATTGCACCTCTGTTTCCAGTGTAGATGTAGCCAGAGCATGAAAGAAACAGCCCTGCTCAAGCCAGGTTCTGATCTAAGCTCTCATCGACGTGAGAAAGCAGTGGTGGTTTAACAGAAACCAGGCTTCGTCTTCACTACAAAAAGGGTATGTGTTTTACATGGAGCTAGCAATGTTGATATAAAATCCTAGTGGAGATGAACCAGAGGTTGTTTTTAACTTTACTGTAGCTAGTCAAGATCAATCCCACATCCCACCATCACCTGGGGTTTTGTCTTGACTGGCTACATCAGGAATTATCTTCTTCACTCCAGGATTTTACAGTGAGATAGCTATCTCCAGCCAAACCCATACTTTTTTGGCAGTAAAGACGCAGCCTAAGGCAAATTCAAACTGGACATAATTCTGGTACACTCAGGGGGATTAGCCACTGAACAAGACGACCCTGGGAAGCTGGGGGGTCTCGATCGCTTGCGGTTTTCAGATCAAGACTGGCTGCCTTACTAGAAGAAATTCTTTAGCCAAGTTGCTGGGCTTAACCAAGGGAGCAGTAGGTGAAATGTAATGCCCTGCATGAGGCCCTTCTGGCCTTAAAGGCTATGCAGAGAGCCCCTTTGCACCAAGCCGGCAAGGTAAGAAGGGGATGGAAACGTTACCGAGGCCCTGTGTGGTTCTAGAATGGTGCAGAGGGGCCCTGATGTAAAGGAGAATCTGTCGCAATCAGTAAGCGATGGCATCAGCTGCATTTGGCGTCCTGATACATGTGCATATACGTTCCACTGTGCATCCCCCTTTGTCCCTGTCTCAGTGTGTGCACTTGCCCCCCTGAATTTAACGTCAGCTCTTGGTGCCACACGACTCTCCCTAAAGCCATGGCTTCTGCTTCTCCACATAGCAGGCTTCTCCACATAGCAGGCCAGCTGCTTCTGCCAATACGTCACCTCGCCAGCATGTCTCCCCCCTGCCCCACAGGGACCCCCTCAAGGGGGCAGATGAGAGGAGTTAGTCTCCAATGGCCTGCTTGGCACCAGGCCTCTGTCGTGGCTGCTAGCAAAGGTGCCAATTAGTGCCACGTCTTGTTTGTGAGTTATCCTCTCTGCAAGGGTTTTGTTTTAATCATCCTGGGATTGGGAGGGAGCACACTGGTTTCCTTTCCTACCCTCACCACCCAGGACTGGGTTGCTCCATCAGCTGCTGCAGTTAAAGCTTCCCTTTGCTGCCTGAATCCAACACTCTGCAAACCTGTAGTTGGTTAATGGGAGATGCAGCTTTCATCCCTTAGTCTGCTTTAATATATCAACCAATGAACTTTACACACATTAATCCATTAAGCATTACAGCCCCTTGTAACCCTAATCCTTGGGGTGAAAAGGGACTGGATTGATATTGGATACTAGTAATAATAACTCTGTAATAATATATAGTAAGATGCTACATCTGCATGGAGAGGAAGGATGAAATTCAATAAGGACAAATGCAAAGTACTCCGCTTCGGAAGGAATAATCAATTGCAGAAATACCACCTGGGAAATGACTGCCTCGGAAGGAGCACTGCAGAGCAGGAGCTGGGGTTATCATGGATCCCACACGGCGGCCTGGTCTACATTACAAAGATAAGGCGACCTACGTTAGGTCAACGTTCAGCCACTGACGTCGACACGACTGTTCTTGGGTCGGTGGTGTGCATCCTAACCAGGAGCATTTCCACCGACCTAAGAGGAACCGTGTGGGGAGCTGAGAACCCGGTCTCAGCTCCCTGTCAGGAGCCTGGCTGCCCCAAGTCTCCCAGTGGGCCACACCCCCCACTTCCCTACTGGGAGCCAGGGGAATCTGCTCCGGGTTTCTTGCCCCTGGGGAGCAGGGTCCAGTGTGCCAGCTTCACCCTCTCCCCAAAGCCTACTTCCTGCCACCAGCCGGGTGAGCCATGAAATTGACAAGGCTGCCCCAGCTCCCAGCAGGGAGTGGATGGAGAAGAGGGGCTTCTCCCATCCCCGTTTCCTGCTGGGAGCCTGGGGAAGCTGTCCAGGCTTCTCCCCTCCCTGTGGGGAAGCAGACTTTTGTGGACAAAGCTCTATAGTGTAGACCAGCCCTAAAAAGCAATCATCATTCTGGGGTGCAAGCAAGACATGAGAAGTAATTCTTCTGCTCTACTCAGCACTGATAAGGCCTCGGCTGGAGTATTGTGTTCAGTTCTGGGCATCGAACTTCAGGAAAGATGTGGACAAACTGAGAAAGTCCAGAGGAGAGCCACAAAAATGATTGAAGGTCTAGAAATCATGACCTCCAAGGACAGATTGAAAAAAAAACTGCGTTTGTTTAGTCTGGAGAAGAGAAGACTGAGGGGGGACATGATACCAGTCTTCAAGTACGTAAAAAGTTGCTATAAAAAGGAGGCTGATAAATTGTTCTTTTTATCCACTGAGGACAGGACAAAAAGCAATGAGCTTAAATTGCAGCAAGGAGATTTAGATTAGACATTAGGAAAACTTCCTAAGTATAAGGGTGGTAAAGCACTAGAACAAATTCCTAGGGCGGTTGTGGAATCTCCTGATTAGAGGTTTTTAACAACAGGTTAGACAACCCCCTGTCAGGGATGTCTCAATAATATTTAGTTGTGCTTCAGTGCAGAGGACTGGACTAGAGTGTTTCCCACCGGTCCCTGAGATCTCTCTGACACAATATACGAAGGCAGTCCCTGGTAGCAAAAAGGTTGAGAAACACTGGACTAGATGACCTACCCAGGTACCTTCCAGCCCCGCATTTCTATAGTCTTATGGATGAGGCATAGGGATGGGACTCAGGAGGGATAGGTTCAATTCCCAGCTATGCCACAGATTTCCTTATGTGACCATAATCACTGAGGGAAAGTCTCCCCGTGGTGTACATCAGGCCATTGACTGTAATGGGCTTTGGATCAGACCCTAAACCTAATCTGTGATATTGGGACAATAACCCTCCCACCCTTTGACTGTTTAGCTCTTTGGGGCTCTGTACAGCACCCAGCACATGGAGGCCCCGATCTTGGTTAGGTTTTCTAGGTGCTACTGTAAAACAAATAATTAATAGTAGCAATCATGAATCTAAGCTTCCCTGATGCCCATCTGAGTGCATCGCTATCTAGCCCACAGCCTCTTCCATCCAAGGATTGCCAAGCCCCAGCTCATTTTGCCCAGGGCCCCAAAATGCCATCTGGTTCTAATGAGCCTTTGTACATCAAATATTATAGAGAACAGTACTGCCAAATATATAGCTCCTGGCTATTGTCTCCTTGTGTTCCCCTGTCTGTATTCATCAATTGTCTCATCTTACACTTTTAGATTGGAAGCTCTTTGGGGCAGGGACTGTCTTTCTGTTCTGTGCTTGTACAGCACCTTGAACAATGGTGTGCTGACCCGCAACTCAGTGTAGTAGTAGTAACGGCACTGGTTAATTTCTTCCATGCCAGAGACAGTTAATTACTGGGGAGGGCCAGGAGAGAGGGGAGGGGAGAGCAGCTTGTGTACTGTCTGGTTCCCAGAAAACAATGAGTTAACTACAGCTCATTTTCCCCTTGCACAGATACACCTGGCTCCCCAGCCATGGTGGGAGAACAGGGCTAGCTTCCAGAAGGGACAGTTTCTCTTACTCCATTGATTCTGGCTTGGTGACCGACTTTTATTTCCTATCCTCTGAGTAAAACTCTTCACTGATTGCACCTGGTTTATGCCACACCAGCTCACCAGCCCTCTAAAGACACAGGACCTGATTCTCATTTATGTTAAGGCCCCTTTATTCTGCTTTGGCACCAAGAAGGGGCCATAAAATATGCATAAGTTTAAGGGCCCTTTCTGCTGCCAGAATGGGGAAAAGGGGCCTTAGTGTGAATGAGAATCAGGGCCCTCTAAGAACAATTTGGATCATACACAGCTTCTGCTTCACGTGCTGATTTGTTTTCTCTGCTCCTTTTCTAGCCATGGCCCCACCCAAAGGCCCCTCCAGAGTCATTGTATTAATAAGCTGTCTTGAATTCAAACTCCCAGCTGGGAAAGCATGTCTGTGAGGGTGCAAAACATGAGTCTCTTCTCTACATTCTTTGGTCTAAGCATTTTAAACTCACTTTACACTGGTGTCAATGATTACACCAAGCACAGGGAAATGAAGATTCAGGTTCTAAATAGAAATCGCAGAATCAGAGAAATAAATGGACATACTGAACCTAAATCAGATTTGCAAGGCTAATGGAAGGAACGCCTGGGCTCTATTCCCAACTCTCAGAGGGGAGTGTTCTCTAGTAGTTAAAGCTGGGGCCTGAGTTCTATTCCCAGCTCCAGCAGATGTGCATTGCAGAAAACAACTCAATTTCCAATCCCCTGCCCATTAAAAGCTTCCTGCCTCCCTGCCATGAGCCTACCTGTAATACAAAACTTGTACCACCACCTGGGACCGTGGAGCTGGCGTGAACTCTCCTACCGACAGTTGATGCTCTGTCTCAGTGCAGACCCCACCTGTGGTCTTCGCAGCTGCTGCATCTCTGTCTGGCCCCCAGGTACCATCTCAGCAGAAGCAGGAGGATCTGAGCAACCAGGACACAACAGGCATCTTCGCGCCATCTCGTTGAAGATCTCTGTACCAGAGCCAGCGTCCAGCAACGTTGCTGGTCCCGGGAACTGCTGGAAGCTCCGGATCTCTGAGCATTGCTTCTGAGCTCCGACCTGGGTCCTGCCTTCCCACTTTGCTACAGAGCACAAAATATAAGGGAGACAGAAACACTCTGTTAAAAAGCTTTGAAGACTCCCACACTAATTACGAGCAATAAAATAATTAACAGCAGCGGCTTTTGTTCAGGGATCTCGTGGCACTTTATTACTGTTATTTTGTTAATGATTATTATTAATTTCTATTACTGGCCAGTCATGACCCAGGATGCCATGCAATGAGGCGCTATACACAAACAGAACACAAATGGTGTCCCTACAAACGTTACTGCATTTACCCTCCCAGGATGTTGGTTTGATTATCTCCATTATACAAGTGGGGAAAGAGAGGAGCCAGGATTTACTCATAGTCACAGAAGGAGTCAATGGCAAGCAAAGAATAGAACCCAGGCGTCCTGACTCCCACCTGCCTGCTTTAATCATTAGACCATGCTTCCCGCATCCTGGGGCCCTAACACATGTTCTGGCCACTATAGCCTACTCCCCTGGAGAAGGTGGGACCAGATTAATAGATTCCAAGGCCAGAAGGTATCACTGTGGTCATCCAGTCCGACCTCCTGAGATGACCCGGGCCACAGAATTTCTCCCAAAATAATTCCTAAAGCAGATCTTTCGCAGAAACGTCCAATCCTGATTTAAAAATTTTCAGCGATGGAGAATCCAGCACAACCCTTGATAAATTGTTCCAATGGTTAATTACTCTGACCATTAAAAAATTACACCTCATTTCCCATCTGAATATGTCTAGCTTCAGCTTCCAGGCATTGGATCCTGTTAAACCATCCTCGGCTAGATTGAAGAGCCCATTATTAAATATTTGTTCCCCATGGAGATACCTATAGGCTGAGATACCCCTTAACCTTCTCTTTGTTAAGCTCAATAGATAAAGTTCTTTGAGTCTATCACTATAAGTCAGGTTTTCCAATACTTTAATCACGTTCTTGGTTCTTCTCTGACCCCTCTCGAATTTATCAAGGTCCTTCTTGAATCCCAAAACCTTCAGCCCCGAGCAGGGGTTTCCCCATACCCCACTGACTAGCATGTGTCCATAGAGCCCTCCCTGCTCCCAGGGTTCCCACTGCTGCTGCAACACAGGGGATGCTCTGCAAGCATGGCTGAAACGTAGCAAGGTTATCCACAGGTGTGTGTGTGTGGCGGGGTGGGGGAAGCTGATACAAAGGTGCAGGATTTTGTCAGTTGATGGCTCTCCCGTCCTGCAGATCCCAGGGGATACACAGTATTTAAGGGTGGACCCTCTGGCCTTGGGGCCATGCTCTGATGGCGTAGTGAGGGGGTGGGAGGATCTCTTGGTGACAGGGGAAGGCTGGCCCTTTTGCCCTCAGTTGACATCCTTTCCTCTGTCTTTACTTGAGCATTAGCACAGATGCAGCTGAGCCCTGGCATTCTTAAAGGGCCAGCTCACGCCCTGACAGGTCTGCTTTGCTCCTAAGCATTTCTGGGGAGCAGGGAGTATGTCTGCTTTACGTGTTTGTAAACCAACCAGCATCCTTGCGTCGCTATGGAAACAAACAGAAAAAACTAACGCTAATTAACGTAATCAATTAAATAATAATTACATGAACAATTAATAATTGGTAAAAATAATGAATATGAAAGGCTCATAAGAACATAGCGCACACAGCAGCCAGAGACCTGCTCATCTGGTGCAGGGACGTGTACGTTGGGGCAGAATTGCACATCCAAAGGGGAGCACAAGGACAGGCTGGCTGCTGGCTGAGCTCAGTGCTTTGAAGCCCAGAGCGTAGCAGGAGTCAGAAGGGATCAGACGTTTATCTGGCTCATGAGAACATCCAGATTTATCGCATGGTTGGCTTGACTCAGGGCCTGATTCTGCACTGCCCTGAGCCTCGCACCGGGGCTGACATCACTGAAAAGAGAATGTGAAACTTCGTCACCCTGCAACCACTTTGCACTGGTGTGAATGACGGCGCGTGGCATAGGGAGATGTAGAATTAGGCCTCAAGAGTTTGGGAAGGGTTGAAAATCATCCTGCTTCAGATCATAAACCAGCCTGTAACTGGTGAGGTCAGGAGGAAACATCCTCCGGGGGCAGGTTATCCCAGCGATGAAGGGGTTCTTGCATTTTCTGCTGCAGCAGCTGATGCAGGCCATGGTGGGTCCGGACTAAGGGGGTGGACCAGGTTCTAATTAGGGATGGTAACTTATGTTCCTGTGCTGTCCCAGCAGTTAAACCTGTGTGGCTAATTGCCCCGATCACCACTGATGCCCTAGAAACATCATCTTGCCCATTTGCTCTTCATTTCCCCACTAATCAGCAACAAGCTGTGAAATTGGAGACTCCGCTGGTGTGACTAGCCCATGAAATATATTCATTGTGTTTGCTGGTTATAAGTGAGAGAGAGGGGAGGTCTGGGAACACACCCCAGCCCTGCTCCTCATAGATGGGCAGGGGCAGGGAAGGGAAGGGCTATGGAAGAAGAGGGATGTTATTACATTTCATTATATAGTATTTCCTTTCACAAGATACTTTAATTGTCCCTTTCAGTCAGGGACTCTGTGGAGTGCTTTCTGTTGACACTAGTTTTAGTCACACGACGATGTCTGGGGCAGACTAAAACAGCTGAATTTTTGGATCAAAATCAAAGGGAGTTTGATGCTTAAATATCTCTAAGGATCCGGGCCTCAGTTGCCATCTATAAACTGGGAATAACAGCACGGCCTTTCCTCAAAGGAGGATAAATATATTAAAGATGATGAGTTCGCTCAGATGCTACAGTAAATAAATCGACAGACATCACCACTGCTGTGTTCTGTGGCAAACTGCCGGCTTCCCCCTGGTGGGTTTCACACTTTACCTCTCTTCCGGGGCCAGGGCGCCCCCAGCTACCCCGTCTCCCTTGACTGTAGAGGAGCTTTGTCTCCTGGTCTGGGAGGGAACCTTCTCCTCCAGCCACTACAAGCCTTCTGGCAGCTTCCTCCTAGTTTGTTGTCCCCCCCCAAGGCAGGGTCGCCTTTCACTGGGGCCAGGTGTCTCTAATTGCCCAGCTGTGCTCTCTCCTGTGTTTGCAGGACGAACGGCTTTTAACCCTTTAGGGCCTACATACCGGCCCTGGTATACCCTTTGGTAGCCCTCTGGCCTGACTTTACCACAGTTCGTAGGACTGGCACCTTCGATCGTGGGGGTCTTCCACACCAGGGAGGGCAAAACATTGTTACCGAACATGGAAAACGTGGTTGTAAAACCACACAAGTTGGCAGTGGGACTCAGGGGCAAGTGTGCTCCCTGAAGCTACTTACCCGTGTTCAAAACTGGCGAGGTGCCACCATGAGCCAGATTTTCTCAGAATCTCAGGGCCAGGTTTCCAAGCGCTCAGGACCCTCAATCGGGGCCAGATCTGCAAGTGCTCGGTCTCCAGATGCTCCCGTTGTGACGTTCATGGCTAGATTTTCAGAAGGGCTCAGCACGCAGCAGGCTGAGCTATTAAGAATCTAGCTCCCATTTAGGTGTTGAGCTTTCTTTTTTGAAAATCTGGCCTTTGGAGCCTGAAGTCAATGGACTTGAAAGGGCTTTGACTCAAGGCCTTTACAGATAATATTTACTTAGCTCGCAAAGGGGCTTAATGAACGAATGTTTGTTGAGCACTTTGGGATCTTTGTCTGGAAAGCAGGGGAACTGCAAGACCTCTCTTGCTGTCAGCCCATGCTACAAAGCAAACAGGTTTAAAATCGATGTGTTGCAAATGCATTGTGTGAACATTGGCTACCACGGATGGGGAGGTAACGCTGCACCCACTGGTGACTCAGAAACCGCAGGAAGCGAGCCTCAGACCTCTGGTTCTTAAAGCACGACCCGCTGCCACTTGAGCTGACAGCCCCAGCTCCGTGAGCCAAGCCTGTAGTCGGCTGATCAACCCCTGCCCGTAGCTCAGCCACAACTAGAGGGGGCCGAGCACCACACCAAATGGGCATGGCTTACGGGGACAAGCCCCTAAGGGTATGTCTACACAAAGCAAATGGGAGGTGTGACTCCCAGAATGGAGAGACACACACACAGTACCATTGATCGAGCTACGGTGCTGACAAAACCAGGGTGGCCGTGGCAGCATGAGCTGTGACACCTCCGTAGGTACCCAGTGGTTGGGTGGGGCTGTACCGGGTCCACACTGCTATTTTTAAGGGCTAGCTCGAGCAGAGGTAGCCTAGGTATGTCCATCCATGCTGGGAATTACACAGCCCAGCTGCTGTCCCCCCAGACCCCAACCCCACAATCTCTTCTGCACAGGTAGACCCCCTGCATGGATATACAGTCCCACTGAAGCCTCTGGGGCACTACGTGGGTACAGGCATCCCCACCATCTGGGGCAGCTTGCGGGAGCAGAGCCAAACTGTGGATCTAAATTCACTGCCCCAAAACTTAGTTAATGTAACATTAAGGTTGACGGGCGGTGCCCCGCAGCTTTCCAGAACATCAAGTGCAGCTAAACTTAAACATCTGAAAACCAGGAAACACAGAGTTAAGGGGCACCTCTAACTCTCTGGCTGTTTCATAGCAAACGAGTCACCAGAACTGTAGCGTAACTAGCAAACCAAATTTTATAGCAAGCTACCACCAGAACTGTAGAAGTGGTGCCACTGCTCCAGAACAGATCCATAATCCAGAGCTGGATTCTGAACACCCATCAAATTCAAGGGCATGATGGGTTTTGGTGTGACATATTTGTACTCAAATCCAAGTTTGAATTTCAAGCATAGTAGCCCCTCCTACAAACATAAGAACATAGGAATGACCATACTGGTTCAGATCAATGGTCCATCTGTCTTCTGACTATGGCCAATGCCAGGTGCTTCAGAGGGAATTAATAGAACAGGCAATCATTGTGTGAGCCCCTGTCGTCCACACCCAACTCCTGGTAATCAGAGGCTAGGGACACCAAGAGCATGGGGTTGCATCCCTGACTATATTGGCTAAAAGTCATTGATGGACCTGTCCTCCGGGAACTTATCTAACTCTTTTTTTAACCCCATTATAGTGTTGGCCTTCACAACATCCCCTGGCAAGGAGTTCCACAGGTTGGCCACGTGTTGAGTGAAGAAGTACTTCCTTACGTTTGTTTTAAACCTGCTGCCTGTGAATTTCATTGGGTGATCCCTGGTTCTTGTGTCATGTGAAGGAGGAAATAAACACTTCCTTATACAAATGTTTACTCATGTGAGTAAGTAACAAGCAACTCCTATGAAAGTTGCCCCTCTGACATCAATGGGGCTATTTGCCTGAGTGAGTCAGTATTTGCGGGATCAGGCCTATTAACATCAGAATTACTTATTGTCAGAGTGTTGGCAATTCTTGGGATTTTGTTGCAAGTCCCAATGTGTTTCTGAAAACCCCAGCTCCAGGAGTCATGTGAATGTGTGAGACTCTCAGCTTTCATTTTTAAAATGTAAAACTATGGCTGTGTCTCCACAGAAGAGCCTATAATGGCATAACCCTAAGCATAGATGCAGCGTACACTGACAGGAGTTTTCCTGCTGGCATGGGAACACCACTTCCCCCCAAAAAGTCAGCTTACCGACAGAAACCCTCTTCTGTTGGCACAGCTAGGTCTACCTGTGTTTTTTGTCAGCATAGCTATGTTTGTCAAGGGTGTGCTTTTTTCACACCGTGACCAACCCAGCTAGCCAGTATAAGATTTAAGCGTAGACCAAGCAGGTTTCTAGCCTTCATGGCTGCAGAGAAAAGTTTGAAAACGTGACCCAAGTGTGGCCCTAAAGGTTCAGACACCAGAAGGCGAAGAGACAGAACTCCAAATTATTTTTAAGCCAATTTTGTGCTTTTTTCTCTCGTTTTCATTGCGTTAGGGGGCACAGTTCTGTTCCTGAAGTTATAGGGTAGATCATAAAATGGGACTGGAGAGAAACCGTCTCCCTAAAATGAAATGATACCTCGAGACAAAGTGCGTTATCTGTCTCTCAAAAGAGATCAAGCTCTGACCAGGTGAAAAACAATTCTTGAGTGCCATAATTTAGAAGACAAGTACATTGTTTCTCAAAGATATATATTCTGTCACGCATCCCAAAAACTACATATACGTATTATGTGCGCACACACGCACTTTACCCAAAAATATACACACACAGTATGCCCACACACTATCTATACACACTCACAGGCTTTACACACACACTTTATGCACACAGATATATGCACATATTATGAACACACATACACATTACATATCTATATATAGACACACTTTATTTTCTTTCCATGTCTGTGTCTATGTGTGCATCTGTGTAATTGATATAGATCATGTGTGTGTGCAGACGTGATAGAGAGTGTGAGCATATCTATCTATATCTATTAAACAAATGCACATATAGACATATGTATTATATATAATATTCATGTGTCATACGTGAGTATGCATGCACAGTGTTTGTGTGATGCATGTAGGTTTATATATATGCATGTCTGTATATGCGCGCACACACGCAATTCTAAAATCATGGTCAAAACAAGATGCATTTAATATAACATGGTGGCTTTTTTGTCCTTGTTATACTTGAGGGTTTTATGATCAAATCATAAACACGAAATGCTGAAACAAAACTCAGACGCATTTCATATGTTGAAGCGAAACATAACATGCTGGACTGTCTGATCTGATGGTGTTTCAGCATCTGGCTGATGTTTTACTATGGATCAGGGAGGCTGGCTGGAAAAGAAGCAAAATACCCACTCCCAAACAGTCCAGGCAAAGTTGCAAAGAAAGCTGTAGCAACACCTTACCTTGTGAGTCACTGGATGAGACATTTCCTTGTGCAGTATCCCTCATCATCTGCTTAGTTCATTTGCAAAGCTGAGATCTTCTACCGCCGCAGAACCCGAAAGAGAGGGAGAGGGAGACCTAGTTGCAAGAATCTGAGAGGGAGAGAGAGAGAGAGGAAATCATGCAAAATACAGTGGGGGCAGCAAATTCCTGCTTCAATAACAAGGCTCTCCCCCCACACTCCCTCTCAGCCAGAGAGGCAGACGTCGCCTCTGCCAAAGCTGCAGTGTAGTGTGGCTCAATGGGGGTCTTGCATCTTTCTGCATTGTCTCTCTTCAGCGTGAGCTCATGCAATCTCATTTCATGGGAGAGACATCTGGTTTGATTCAAAGGGAAGAAAGGGGAAGGGGGGGAGGAAAACAGCTTTGCAGCCTTGGAGCTGAAAAGCGATTTTCAATGCTCCCCTTCCACCAAGTCACCCCTCATTTCAATAAGAAAAGAGAACACTGTATTTCCACACACACACACCCCAGCTCTAGATTTGGAGGGAAGGGAGGTTGGGTTATTGCAATCAAGGGTTTTCTGCTTTTGCATGGAGCAGATAGCACATGAGTTCCTTTGCCCCCATCCCCCACCCCAGCAGGTCTGCCAAGTCTGGCTCATGTAGAGAATCCTTCATCGGGGAATCATCTGAAAGCAGGGCTGTTCATCTTTTCTTTCCAAGGATCTCACTTCTTTTGGTAGATGGTGAAAGATTTTTTTTTTTTGGCCAGGTCTCTGTCCGTAAGAGGTTTAAAAAAATCTTGTCTCAGATGGCCTAATAGCTCTCGGCGGGCTCGATTCCCCGTTCCCCTGCACCTTGTGCTGTCATTTACACTGGTGCAAAGTGCGTATGTTACCAAAACAGAGTGGTACAAAGGACTAGTGCACAAGGCAATGGAGAATCAGCCCCTCCCGCCCTCATTTCTAGTCTCTTTCTCTCCTCGGGCCAATTCACTGGTGCCCTGCAATCTGAGCGGTTATTTACACCCTCGTGAAGCGGGACCATTCTGACCTAGTAGCGTCTTGCACTAGAGTCACAGATTCCAAGGCCAGAAGGGACCATTGTGATCATCTAGTCTGCCCTTCAGTCTAACACAGGACGGACGACTGCCCTCCAAATAATTCCTGGAGCGGACCATTTAGAAAAGCATCCCATCTTGATTTGAAAATTGTCAGGGATGGAGAATCCACCACCATGCTTGGTAAATTGTTCCAGTGGTTAATTACCCTCATGCAAACAGCTGCAGGAGGCTACAGTGAAATGACCCTGTCTCGGCTTCTCCGGCTCTGAGGCTCACTGTTTCTGCCTTGCTTTCTCTACAGGGCCTTGATCCTGCACTGAACCTATTGACTCCTCTGTCACCTGGAGCCCCCCCCAAGTCAGTTACGCTCTACACAGGCACAGAGCAACCACATGCAGCCCTGTTGCTGAATCAGGGGCCTGTATACGTATATTCCTTTCCCTTCCCAGCTTGCTTCTTTTTTCTCACCCCTCCTTCTAGCGTCTGGGGCTGCTTCTCCTCTGGATTCCAGTGGAGTCACTCCTGTTTTGCACAGGTCTAAACAAGAGCAGGTCCCCCACATCTCTTCACTCCCGTCTAGTTTTCTCTCTGTCTCTCGTTTCCTCCCCCGCCCCCCCCGGTACATATCCTTGCAGGATCTGAGCCGCTGGCTGTCACTCATGGATTTGTATCCTCACAACATCCTGGGGAGATCGGGAAGGATTATTGTCCCCATTTTACAGTTGGGGGATTGTGATGCTGAGAGATTAGGCGGTTGGTCCAAGGTCACAAGGGAAACCGGTAGCTGAAGGCCAATCTCCTGAGCTCTGAGCCGATGCCTTACATACAAGACCAAGCTTCTTCCCTTCTTTCATCCTTTCCTCCCTCCCTGCCCTTCTTTCTCCCCCCGTCTCTCTCGCTTTCCCAGACTGCAGAAGCAGCAGGAAAAGGGGGTGTGTGCGCCTGTGTGCGAAACTACATCCCCCAGCATCCTTCGCCCGAGTGTCAGTTTCATGCTGCAGCCAGGGAATTTAAAACAAAAGAGGTTTTTTTCCCCCCTACCACCACCACCCCCCGTCTTTTCTTCTCTCCCTCCTTTTGCACACGCGGGCGGCTGCCGCTTTCCCTCCACACACCCACCCCTCAAAGCCAAGGCGGGGTCTGCCAGAGGGGGGGGGACAGATCTTTTCAGTGCAAAGGTGGGAGGGATCCACGCTGGGAGAGTGGAAGTGCCTGGGAGAAAGAGAGCGAGATCAGGTTACAGAAAGGAGCAGAGAGAGACAGAAAGAAAGGGGCTTGGCCAGTGAGAAAGGGAGGTGGGCGGAGGGTCCCTTTCTCTCTCTCCCTCTGTCTGTTTCTCTCCCTCTGCCTTTTTTTCCCCCCTTCCTCTCTCTAGCTCTTTGTTCCCCCCCCAACTCCCCTCCTCTCTCTCACACACTCCCCCCCCGCCAGCACCACACACACCCTCCCCAACCCACCACCACCACCGCCACCCAACCCCCCTCGCAAGTCTTTGTTAGCCATGCCTAGCCTGGTAGTGTCAGGGATAATGGAAAGGAACGGGGGTTTCGGCGAGCTAGGCTGCTTCGGCGGGAGCAGCAAGGAGCGGGCGCTGCTGGAAGACGACCGGGCGCTGCAGCTGGCCCTGGACCAGCTGTGCCTGCTCGGCCTGGGGGAGCCCGCCGCCGCCTCCGCCGCCGCGGTGGTGGGCGCGGAGGACAGCAACAACAATAAGAGCAACGCGGCGCCCCCCCAGCCCCCGCCGCCGCCGCAGCAGCAGCCGCCCCCGCCGCCGCCTCCGCCGCCCCCGCCGCCGCCGGCCCCGAAAGGCGCCGCCACCCTCCCGCCCTCCGCGCCCAGCGCCGCCGGCGAGCCCAAGTTGTGCGCCCTGTACAAGGAGGCCGAGCTGCGGCTCAAGAGCAGCTCCAACACCACGGAGTGCGTGCCGGTGCCCAGCTCGGAGCACGTGGCGGAGATCGTGGGCCGGCAAGGTACGCGTGGGAAAGGGGGGGCGTGGGAAAAAAGGGGGGCGTGGGAAAAAAGGGGTGGGGGGCTTTTGTCTGGGGCCGAAGCGCCCCCGGCGCCCTCCACCGCTGCCATCGGGCAAGCCCCCCTTTTCGCCTACCTCCCCGCTTCTGATCCCCCCCCAGCCCGGCTTCGCAGCCCCCCCAGTGATCTCCCCCCATCACTCTGCCTCCAGTCTTCGCCGTCTAGCATCCCACCTATTTCTTTTGTTAAGATGGGAGGAGGGGGGGGAGAATGCACGGAAGTGGGAAAAGTTAAAGCACCCCCCCGTGACTTTCCCCTTGTTTGTTGTGTCGGGGGGGGCACTCGAAGTGGGTTTTAAAGTTAAACAGTGCTCCCTTGAGAGTCTCTTCCCCCCATTCTGAGGCCTCCCCTTCCATTGTTATGAACGAGGAGCATCTACTAGTAGGATTTGCACCCGCCCTCCCCGGTTATGAATAATGGCCACTGCAGGTCCCCCCCCCATTTCCCTTCCCCATCATCGCCCTCCAAAGCATTTCATCATGCAAAGAAACAAATGGGGGGAGAGGCTATTTGGAGGCGCCCCCACTCCGGATAAATAAAGCCCACTTCTGATCCCCGGGCCCCAGAGTGAAATAAAAATGACTTCTCTGTGTGAACGGGGGGAGAGAGAGTCCGGAGTTTGTTTGTTGTTATAAAATCCGGCAGGAGGAAATCTGGAGGAATGTGTGTGAGATCATCCCGCTTGTTCGCAAAAGCCTCCTTTGCTACTTTCCTGGTGTGAAATATGTCTCTCTTCCACCCCACCTCTCTGCCTTCGGGCTAGGGACTCGTGTCAGTCCTTCCAGCCAGGCTCGGAAAAATCCCCTTTGTTGGGCTCAGGGTTTGTGGTTGTGCTGGGGGGAGGCTTTTTAAGGCCTATAAAGGATTCAAATAACAGATTAATGAAAGTTGAACTCTTTCTGGAATCATGTGACTGGAGGGTTTGGAATTTAACAATCCTGTTTGTGCCCTATTCTTTATTTCCATCCTCCTTTTCTACTCCCCCCCCCCAACCCCCAGAGCTGACCAGAATCTCTTTGACAGTGTTGCTTTTGTTCTCTTTATGGGTTCCATTCGAAGCGAGGTAGAATGGAGGAGGGCTTTAAAAAATTATATATATACACCACACCCACTCCTAAGTGGTCCATCCCCCCCACACCCCCTCCTGTCTTCCAAGTAGAGGGAATCGCTGGAAGCCATCAGGCTGGTGCCAAGGCAGGGTTAAAATTAATAAGGCTGGCCAGAGAAGTTTTATGTTATTGGGAGGAGGGATAGTGTGGCTACGTGGGATATTTTCTTTTTTTCTAAACAAGTAACTTGAAACACTGGCAGCGTGACTGGTACAGATTGCAGTTCAAAACCCAGATGCCTCCTGGTTGTGAGTCAAAATCGCATTGGCAGGGGGTTTTACTGTTTGACACACTGGGGGAGACTAGGAAGCCAAAGGGGGTCTTTTCTTGAGGTTGATGCTCCCAGATGAGGTGGGGGGGATCAGGGCGGGTGATGAGAAGAGAGGGAGAAATATGAATGACTAATGGTTGTGCGTCGTTAAGTGGAACATGTTATTGGAACAATAGGGCCCTCGGTGGCTTGACTTTCTCCTGTGAAGGCATGTTTTAGGCCTTTTGCCATCAGCGCGGTGCCTGCTGCCTTGAGAGGACCTCGGAACAGGCAGAAGTGCCTCGGGTCTGATCTTGGTGTAAACCTAGGGCAATTCCATTGAAGTCCATGGATTTCACTCTGGATCAGAGATGCTGGAACAATTTGTATAGTGGGGGTTCATTGAACCAAACTAAACCCTGTATATCATGAAAAGCCCTTCAAGTGGCGGAGCGGGGGATGGCGGCGGTGGCATACCACCAAGCTCAAGATTTGGCCCAGCGTCTTTGTGAATAGAGAGGAGAGGGGTTGTGAGGGTATGTTGCTACCAAGGAAAATCTTCCTGGACCTGATTCTCCGTCGCCCCACACCATGTGCACCGGAGCAGAGGGAGCGTGGTCCATAGGGTTGGGTTTGCATCGGTGTTAACGATTGCACAGGGTGCTGGGCAATGGAGAATCTGGCCCCCTTTGTTTAATAAAGTTAAAAGAGCGAGAGATTTGTAGGCTGAATCAAAACTGGAAATGTATCTGTGATGCCAGAAAGATGCTGTGTTGTTTTCTGTCTGGGTAGCATCGCTGACCCAAACTCTAAAGCAGAGGGGTGTGTTTTGATTTGTTTTATATGCACCAGTGTGTCTGTTGTGAATGGAGTGATGGAAGGAAATGCAGAAACCTGCTGCAATTCTCCCACTAGGCTTTTTGTCTGTGGGGGGAGGGAGGGTTGGTTCCAATGATTGGGAAACTGGAAAGTATCCATGGGCCAGATTCCCAGCTGGGGTAAATCAGCATTGTTCCATCTAAAGTCAACTGGATAGATTTTCAGATGGTTTAAATCAGTTTCGCTCTGTTAAAGTCCATGCAGCCACACTGATTTACCCAGCTGAGGATTTAGCTCATGATTTTCTTTCTTTCTAAGGCCTAGCGTGATGCCTTTGGGGTCTGGTTTTTGTTTGGAAGGTTAGATGGGAGGGGGGATCAGGTTTCCAAAAGAGCTGAGCATCCATTGAGGACAATGGGTGCTGTTGGGTGCTACACACTTTTGAGAACCTGGCTGCTTTGGTGAATGGGTGTGGAGTTCTTTTGAAAGGCTTGCCTGGAGTCTCTAGAGAACCCACTGCATGAAGATTATAAATAAGAGGTCCCTTGTTAAATGGAGTAGATGGAGCCTATGCATGCCTGTGATACATTAAAGGGGAATCATTGCTTGCAGAGGATATCTGCGGATCAGGAGATCAAAATGTATGGAAAAGAGAGATAAATATCCAATTTAAAAAAAACTTGTTACAGGCTTTATAATCCAAACCAGTTGTTTTTCTTTTAAACTTGACATTGTTCCAATTAAATAAATTGTTACATTTCTTGATTATTTAAAAAAAAAAAACTTTTCCCAGCTGTCAAAAGTGCAACCAACTTATTAAAAATAGGCACATACAAGGTCACTTTGCCCACCTCCGGCAGTGCAATTTATGCCCACTTTAAGACCCCTTTATGCTGCTAGAACAATGTAAAGGATCTTACTGTAAATGAGATTCAAGCCCCATATTTGAATGGTTGTAGTGCTATTTTCAAAGTGGTTTAATTTGGGAGCAGGAGGGGTCGATCCAGTTTGAATGATAGCTGCTTCAGGAAATAAACTTATGCTTAGTTGATATGCATGTTCCATGGGAACTGTTAATATGCCCTTAAAGAGCCAGTTGCGTGCTGTAAACCGCATTTGAGTTGCTGTGGTTCTAGTTGCTGTGCTGAGCCTCGTTAGTGATGTAACCCCAGGTGACGTGGGCTGTGCATTTTTAAAAGGGACACGATTCTGTGTCACTGTGACACTGACTTCTGACCTGAAGAGCCTGGTTTTGGGAGGAATTGGCTGGCCAGGTACAGAGGGCCGGGTACATCTTGCCACAAAGACCAGTGATGAGCCAGTTGCTTCCTTTTTAAACACGAGTGGATGGAAGGAAACCAAAGAAGGAAAGACAGGGAGTAAAATAATAATGGCCTGAGAGTGGCATTTATGAACTCCCATGTGCACAGGGTCTGGAGGGGAGGCAGAATCCATCCCCTAGCCATGGTCAGTACCTGGTTCAGCCAGGCATTCCCTTCCCTCCTGTTGGAGTGGGAACAATGACCCCTACTTGGCTGCTTGTGGCCATTGGAGGTGCAAATCCACTGCATGCACCCTTCCCTGGCCTGCTCACCACTTTTGTACATGAAGCATGCGCAGAATCCGGCTCTGCTGAGTTTGGGGCGTGCAAAGATCCCATTATGTTTTTTCTGAACCCCTCTGTGCAGATATTCGCCTATTCTGGGTCTGCTCTAGGGTGCTTTGAATTACAATATGGCTCGTGTATTCCACCGTCCAGCCTCCCTTTGTATTGGCAGCACCCATACAAACTGCTCCCTAGCGCTGAATATGCTCACCAAGTTGAACACAAAATTCATAGCAGAGGGCAAGGGAGAAGTTTAATAGGTTTGCAGCTGACTTTGAAGCGACAACAAGGAGCAGGGAGACCAGAGTTGCAAAGGAGAAGGCTCTTGTGCCCAGAGTGTTGAGATTATCAGAGAGGGGCCTGATGCCGAGCCCAGCACCCAGTTGTGGAAAGGTTTGAGAGAGGCAAGGAACTGAATTTTCTGCCAGGGTAAATTGGTGCCACTCCTGCCTGTGGGGAAGGTAGGCTGGGGTTTGGCTAGGGGCTTCAAGATATCAAGGAAGGCAGTTTTTAATCTGCATCCTGGGCTGATATGCAGTCATATTTCTTTATGGATAGGGAGGGCATGGGGGAGGGTTAAGTTTGCTTCCCAATGCTCGGAGCAGTGGGTTTGCAAACTCTGTGCCCCCAACCCATCTGAGAAAAGATGTCCTCTGTAAGGCCTAAGTATAATTATTATTTTATTAGCAATGACAGCATCATTACTCCCTACATCCGGCGAGACCCACCAGTGAAGCATCTTCCAGCCTGCTCTTACTAGCCCTGTTGTCAACAGAGACGAGATTATGCTGAGAGGGGAGCTTAACATAAATTATGCTTTCTTGGCGAGGTGAAGTCAAATAACAAGAGGCCCTCCGTAACCCCAGGTGATTGGGCTCTTTGTGTTGCTCTGACCATGCTCTAACGCTCTCGGCATTTAAAAATAGTCCGAGGGAGCCTTTTCATTGAGGCAGCCTGATTATATCTCCTCCCTTCCTCCCGCCCCCCATGTGGAGTGTATCTAAAAGAACCTGGGGGGCAATTTGGGGTGAGATCCTGCTGTCTGCTCTGCCATGGAAATCCCAGACTTAGCTCCTTTTGGTGCAGCGGGGCCCAATTCTCACTTTGGCAGTGCAAAAGGGCCTTGAGGTGGATGTAAACTGTAGTGAGTGCCCGAGCAGTGTCAAGTGTAAAGGAGAATCGGGCCCAGTTTGGTCTAGGTTTACACCAGTAGACGCAAGAGGGGGATCTTCCCTGGGTGGTGGTTAAGAACCTAACCCAAAGTGCGTGGCAGGAGGCGAAAGTGAGACCCGGAGAGACAAAGGGAATTTTCCATGTGTTGGGTCTGCCTGCTAGATGCTACTGCTGACCAAATGAGCCTCGCCGCAGAGTGGGTGGCTGGCTGGAATCTAGGACAATAGAAAAACATGTTGCTGTTTGGTCTTTGGTTCCCCTCCATCCAGAATCCAGATCCCTCCCTACCCCCTCCGCATTTCTTGCCTTTGTCTGGCAGCCCCCCATTCCTGTGCAGTTCTCCTTGCCCTGTTCTCCCAGCAAGGTCTAAAACATGTGACAAAGTCAGATGTCAGGATTGCGCCATGCGGGCACAACAGTGACACACCCACCCTGTAGGATGCTGCCTTGCTGTTTGAGAACTGCTGCCGAGGTTGGGTTTTTCGCTAGCACAACTTCCATCTGCAACACAGCAAGATGGTGGTTGTTTGTGGTGTCTTGGGGGGGTGCATGTGTGTGCGTGGGTTGAATAACTTCAATCAGCTATGCAAAAAGGCCTCAACCACACAGAAATTCAGTGATTGCTTGTTTTGTGGTGTGTTGGTGGGTGTTTTTTTAACACAACTTGCATCTTTAGCACACTAAGGCCTCACTGCAAAGAGATTTAGTTGTTTATTTGTGGTGCTTTGTGTGTATGTGTTTTTTAAAACAGCTTTTATCAGCAACACAATCTCACCCCACAAATACTTAGTGGTTGCATGTTTCTGGTGCTTTGTCTACGTGTTCTGAGCTCAACTTTCACCAGCAACCAACCAAAGTTTCACCACACAGATATATTTGATGGTTGTTTGTTTGACAGGTTTCTTTTAATATTATGAATATTACAGACAAGGGGCCAGGTCCTCATTTTCTCTGAGGCCCATTTATGCTGCTTGGGCAGTGTAAAAGTGCCTTACGGTGGGTCCATATGCATGTAATTTACAAAAGAGTGGCAAAAAGGGGCGGTCTGAATGGAAATCAGGCTAAAATCTTTTGTCTGTGGAGATTATTTATTTTTTAAAAGTGTGTGTGTGTGTGTGTGTGTGTGTGTGTGTGTGTGTGTAAAAACTAGTGATTTGATCCAATCTGTTAAAAAACCTCTGGACCAGATCACCTGCTGATGTAAATTGGCATAGCACCTTTGGCTCCTTGATCTGAGAGTCTCTTTTGCCTTGGCCCCTTGCATCAGCATTTACACGCAGTGAGTGCACCTGTAATTTAGATCCATTTTAAGGCCCCCTTGTTGCTGCCAAAGTAGTGCAAAGGGGCCTTGGTGTAAACAAGAATTGGGCCTCAATGGAATCACACTGGTGTAAAACCAGGCTGAGAATAGTACTGGTACCAGTGTGTGCAAATGGAGCATAAAATGCAATCAGATCAGACGAGTCGCATGTTACACTCACTCTGCCCCTGTGTAAAGATCTGCACGAGGTGTAGGGCAATGAAAATCAAGCCCTTAATCTCTGATCCATCAACTTTGGTATAGTTTTGGAGCAAGCTTTTACATTGGGGTAACAGAGAAGAAGAGACTTTGACTCATTTCATCCCAATCTTCCAGCATTTCTAATCACTAATCCTACCCATATTTGGGATATGGCTAGACGAGGTAGATAGTGCCAGGCTAGACTTTTTAGCTGGAGTTAACTGATTACCAGTTGCCTCCAATTAGCTAACTCCTTTGTATGTGCAAGTCTGGACACGCCACAGAGGTTGGTCCTAGGACACAAAGGTTTGTGGTTTAGTGAAATAATTTACAAAGGTGTTAGCGAATGTGAGTTAATTGGCGATCAATTAACTCAAGTTTTAAAAAACCCCAAAATCTAGTATAGACAAGTAGGCCTTATTTCCCTTCCCAATAAAAAAACCTGGCTGGCAGGGATCAATTAGCCGATGTTTACAAGGCGCCTTAAAGAGTGCTGCCTTATAGGAATGTGCTGGAGGTTCTCTTCTCTACTTAGTTTTACATTCTTAATGGCATATTAGGAAATCCTGCCCCTTCCTTTAATAATCCACTAAGTAAAGGGGTTTGTTCTGTGTTGTTTTTAAATTTCAGTTAGAGACGAGGAAAGGCCTTGAATGACAAAAAGAGGGGAAAGGAGTATATGTGTGTTGCGGGGAAGAGTTACCATCCTTATTGCTCATTCCAGCTCTGATGAATAGAAGTAGAACCAGAGTCTGACTCTGCTTTATGCTGCTGAAAATGGGGCATAATATCCCTGAAGTCAGTGGAGGTTACCCTCCCCCCCCGCCCCATTTACACTGGCATAAAGTGAGATCAGGATCAGGGCTCTGTCATAGCGATAAGTGGATAAATCAGATCTAAGAATGGCCAGTTTTTCAGCTGGTGTAATGCAGCATGGCTCCCTTGGAAGACAATGTAACTAAATCAGTTTACACTAGCTGAGGATTTGTTTCATTGTCTTCAGTGGAACTACACCGATTTACATCAGTTGAGGATCTGGCCCACTGGACTGTAAGGGGTCCTGCTGGCTTAATGGTTGGGGTGTTGGTCAGTCTTGTTTCCTGTGTTTTTCAGTTTAAAGCAAAGATTTCCCCATCTGTCTGTCTCTGTAAAGCTAGCTCTCCTGTCTGCAGGCCGCTCAGAGACCCTCCCTCCTCCCCCCTGCTTCTCACACCATCAGCTGCACCATGCGTCCTTTTGTCCGTTTCTAGATCTTCCCTCCCCCTTTTTCCTATGCTGTCTCCTTGTCTGTGTCCCCTTTGCCATTCGGAGTGTCTGTCCTTCTCCCCCGCCCCTGCATCCCTCCTACCCCCTCCTCCCAAACTGATCACTGTTTCTCTGCTCTGCCTCTGTAACCTTTCCTCCATCTCTACCTCTCCCCACCCATTCCAGCTTGTATGACCCTCTTCTACGTTTGTCTCCATTCGTGTATATGTCTTGCCTCGGTTTTCTTCCATCTGTCCCCAGCGTGGAGCCCCCTTCCTTTGTCTCTGTCTGTATGACCCTTTGTGTCACCTGCTTGATTGTTTCCTATCGCTCTCGGCCGGGATCTTCCCTCCCTCCCTGCTCAACGATTGTTCCAGGGTCTTCTGAAAGCAGATCCCAGGTTCATCCCTGACAAGTGCATCCCTGACATCCTACTCTGGATGCATACGGGACTCTTGCTCCTTGGATGCAGCCCTATTTATCTAAAAACCATGGTGTTTGGGCAAACATAACTTCAGTCCCAGGCAAATAGGTGGACGTTATCCCCAAGGCAGAACGATGTCATTAACTCCCTTTTCTATATAATGGTGGGTTTATCCTTGAGAGAAAATGATGGGCTCTCAATTAATCTTACAAAGATGGCAGGCTTTGTGGGATAGGGGCTGTGTTTTTGTTCTGTGGTTTGTCCGGTACCTAGCAGAATGGGACCCGGATCTCTGACTGATGCTACTGCAATACAAATAATAAATAATAATCAGTCCACGTGAGCCATTGTAAACCTTGACTGGACAAAGCACTGCAAATCTCCTGCAGGGCACAATCTTGGTGGGGTGTAGCATCAGGCTAGATAGCACTCAGTAGGGTTTCTCTCTGGCCTGGATTTTCTGGGAATTGCCTTGATCTTTCTCAGGGTTGCATCTAGCAACCCCCTCCATGGGGCTCTGTGAAATCAATGCCTTGGCAGAGAGAGAGGTGTAATGCAACGTTGTCACCTTACTTATTGTGCTTGGCTCTGTACAAAGCAAGAGACAGGCCCTGCCCTAAATAGAGGAAAATCTTCTCCACCTTACACCTGGGGAGCTGAAGTACAGAGAGGCTAAGTGACCTGTTCTAACTTATCCCGAGCATCTGTGGCAGAGCTGGAATTTGAACCTCTGCCTTTTGAGTCCCAGGCCAGGGCCTTTCTTTATTCTTTCTTTAACTGGTGATGTTTCGATGTAGTGTCATCGCATTTCATTGCCACCCAATCTAATGCAGCCCCCGTGACCACGTGACACAGTGGTGGACAAGCATGACGTGGTGGTCCAGTGCACTTTATGCAGCCCTATCTAGTGGCTGAACCATGCAACTAGCCTACTACTGTTGCCAGCTGATGGAGGGTACATCTACAGTGCAAAAAAACATCCTGCGCCAGTGATGCTGAGAACCTGGGTCATCTGATTCAGGCTTTTGGGGCTTCCAATACAGAGCTAAAACTAGCCAGGTCTGTGTTCTAGGCTCCAGCCCGAGTGGGGCTATGAAACCCAGCGAAGGGGGTGGGATTGAGAGCCCAGGCTCCAGCCTGAGCGGGAACGTATACCCTGCTATTTTTAGCCCTGTTGCGGGAGCCCAAATCAGTTGACGCTGCAATTGTGGCTGCAGGTCTTTTTTCTTTTCTTTTAAAGAGTAGCTCTACCCAGCGTCCCTAGCCTCTCTGTGCCAGAAGCTGGGAATAGGTGAGAGGGGATGGATCACTGGATGATCACCTGTTCAGTTCATTCCCTCTGAAGCAGCTGGCACTGGCCACTGTCAGAAGAAGGATAATGGACTAGATGGACCATTGGTCTGACCCAGCACGGCGGTTCTTCTCGCTCAGGTGGGTAGCCTTGCATTGAAGGTGTGGGGTTTGATCCCTGCTGCTGACCCGTGGCAGCGGGAGCGTCACATTTGCGTAAATGCCGTGACGTCACAAGAAGCCTGTGTCCTGTGAGACACACTCCAGTCCGGAACTCCCAGCTCAGTGAGATGCGGTTATTTATTAGGATCTATATAAATAATGTTCTAGCTTGCAAGCTGAGTCCCAATTTCTTGGGTACAGAGCATTTCTTGGTGGGCCATGTTTTTGTTAAAGGTACAGTGTCAGGGGAGGAAAGGAGGTTGGGACCTGAGGGCAGTAGAAGGCAAGGGCGTGGCTTATTTTCCAGGGAGGGAGTTCTAGGGGTGCTGGAGGGCAGTCTCCAAATATAGAGATTCACAGGAGTAGCCGTGTTCATCTGTTTTTAGCACGAGAGCGAGAGTTCTTTGAAAGCTTACGCCCAGATAAATTTGTTAGCCTTTAAGGAGCCACAGAACTCTCGCTGTTCAGATGCAGAGACTGTCGGTCAGCGCCGTGTCGCCTTGCTCCACCAGTAGCCCTGTTGGGCCAGGTGCTCCATTGCCCTGCACCGTATGCAGTCATTTGCATCGGTGCAAAGCGCTACCCTTCTGCTCTGGTTTGCAGGGGTGGAAATGACCGCACAAGGCCTGGCGCAGCAGAGAATAAGGCACCCTGAAGTTTTCTTTGGCATTCAGGGCTAGAATGAGCTGTAGAATCTCCAGCTGGGTTGTGCCAGACAGGGCTGAGTCCCAGGCAAGCGCCTTAACCGCAACACCGCTGTTCCTCTGCTCATTGGTTATTTTTCAATGTGATGCCATTGCATTTTGCGCCGCTCAGGCCCATGCAGGCGGTTTTAGGCCCCTAGCGGTGCAGATAGGCACTTAATGTGACTTACGTAGGCGCTTAGCGGAGTTTTGAAGATCCCATTAGGTGCCTACTTGCACCTTTAGGCTCCTAAATACCTTTAACACCTAGCTCTTGGTCTGTCTAGTTCCAGTAGGTACTTTTGGGGCCTTTACTGTAGTATCTGAGCCTCTCACAATCGTTTTTGGGTTTTATCCTCTCAGCTCCCCACGTGAGGTATGGAAAGATTATCCCCATTTTTAGAGACTGGAAACAGAGGCAGAGGAGAGATGAAGGGTAACATTGTCAAAAGTCCTAAAGTGATTTAGGAGTCTGCCGGCCAGATTTTTTGTGTATTTATTTGGCTGAAGATATGTGTAGTTGCATAATGTCTGGCTGAGCTCTGTTGAAAATTGCACTGTGTGCATCTTTAGGCGCCTAAATACTTTAAAAAATCTGGCCCCATGTCGCTTTTCCAAAAGTGACTTAGGAACCTCAGTGCATTGAAAATCAATGGATGTGGACCCCTAGATCACATTTAAAAGTGGGCCTCCGTCTCTGAAGTCGGTTGCGTGCATTTGAAAACGGTACCCAAAATAATTTGTCCAAGGTCAGCGTGTGGCAGGACTTAGAATGGATCCCAGATCTCTGGCGTGCAGTGCTTTACCCGTGAGGCAATCCTTCCTACCTCTAGATCACATTTGAGTTTCAGGCATACTCGAGATCTAGGTCCAGCTTTTGGGGCTGTAACAGAACGGGCAAGCAGGTGAGCGGCAGTTGGGTTTAGAGTTTGCACGGTTCCTGCTGGGTGCCGAAACCTCTGTGTTCACTGATCAGCAGACATCAAGGGGGAACGGTGTTTATCGAGACCAGAGCAGGTTGAAAACACCCCCTTTTTTGACCAGCGGTAACAGCCGCTTTATGCCAACATACTGCAGCTGGAAAGAACCCCGTTTGCCTACTGCAGATGGGGGGGGGGGGGGGGGAGCGGAAACGATCACCTTCAGATCTAATTTTTCCCTGGTATAAGGCTGTTTATACCATGACTCGTTCCTTCATCAAACCATCATGAATCTCCTTTCTCTGCCCTTTGGAAAGACAGGAAGCAATTTCTGACCAAGGGAGAGGGGGCTGGTCATGAAGCATGACACCCTTTCCCCTTTCTGATGGTGTGTAAATCTTACCCAGGTCCATAGTGACTGGAAACCTCACAACAGTTCAGTGGGTGTGGAATGAGTCAGGCAGATCCCAGTCCAGTTCCGAGTAGATAGCTGTCCACACCAGGAAAAGCACCAGCTTGCTAGACAACCTCAGCAGACGAGCTGAGAGACTGGACTTTGGAGGTTCAATTCTTCTCTGAGCACCTTGATGGGGTTTCTCTCGGATATTGGCGGTGGGAAAAAACTCACCCTGCAGCTGCTCACGGTGCACCGTCAGCTGCCAGGCCTCTTTATTTTGCATATCTCACCCGTATGAAATTCATCCAGGGCAAAATCCTGCCCCTTTATGGCAGCAGATGCTGCGGACTTGATGCAGTTCCACAGGAGGACTCGGGGTGCATGGGCAGGGTGCAGGTGTCATGAAGTCCCCACTCTGTGCACTTCCTTATAGCAGGACTTTGGAGGTGGTAAGATTCGCTACTCCACCGTTCCAGCAGAAAAGCCAAGGAGGCAGAGGTGCAGCTGCCCCTCGATGGGCTCAGTGTTGCTGGCTACCTGCAGGCTTGATGCTGCAGTGGGAGAGGAAAGGGTTAGCCCTAGACAAAGTGAAGAGAAGAGGGATTTCTAGGTGCGCTGCCGCTTGGGACAAAGGCTGCGGATCCAGCTGGTGAGATCATGAGCCCATTGGAGCCCTAAACGTGGCCCGTGACTGGTCTTTCCAGGAACTTTAGGGTGCGGGCAGAGCTGATCAACTGCAGGTTTTCAATACCGGCACAGCAGTGGCAATGCAAGATTCTTCACTTGCCACCCCACACATACCACGCTTTCCAAGGTGCCTCAACTCTACCTTGAGGGGATCATCTATGACCGAGAGGGGAGCTCAGTTTCTGTAGCACATTCAATTCTGGGCCTCTCTGCTGAGGCTGACGACAAGGGATCCAGTCACAGCAGTTGTTTTTGTGTTGCTGGGAACTGGGCTGAGACCTGTTGAACTCATTTCTCACAAGGAACCCGATAGCCTCTGAATCGTAATAGTACTGGGTCACTACCAGCATGGACAGGATTTGAACGGGTGGCTTAGAAGTGAAAGGCTCCATCCGCAATCCCCTTTGAGCTTGCCAGTTCCCTGGCTTCTTTATTTCAAAGGTACCAATGCCTGATCAGATTTGTCCCCAAAGTTGAGCTGCTTGTAAAAAGGAGTTTTACTAGAATCTACGTCCTACAGGAACACCCCCCGGAGGAATTTTTCCTTTAACTTACAAAGGAAAAAGTTGATTTTCAACTAGTAAATATCCCTTATTCCCACATATAAGAACTACTAATGGGACCAGATGTACCAATTTTATAGGGACGGTCCTGATAGTGGGGGGCTTTATCTTATATAGGTGCTTATTGCCCCCCATCCCAATCTTTCACACTTGGTCACCGTAAAGGAGGACAGTCTTGTGGCTGGGTTGTCAGGCCAGGACACAGGAGATCTGGTTTCCTGACTCTGCCACACACTCCCTGTGTGTCCTTGGGCAAATCACTTAATCTCTCTTGGGTTCCCATCAGTAAAAAGGGGATAATAACCCTTGCTTTGTCTAGTTACATTGTAAACTCTTCAGGGCAGGGATTGTCCCTCACCGTGTATTTATACAGCACCCAGCACGATAGATCTCAATCTTGGGATGGGCCCGGGGTGCTACCATAATAGGTAATGTCACTGTAAAATTTCACTGTTGTCATAACTGAGGCCTAGCAGGCCTACTTTAACTGTGAGCCTAGCCAGTGGAAAGTGGGTAAAGGTTCATAAATTGTTACAATGACCTGTTATATAAAACTGTTTTAAGAAAAGATTTAAGGAGACAGAAAGCCTGAATTAATTTAAACAGAGAGGGCTTACTGACATTACCCAAGGACTGCGTTAAGATTATGACTGGTAAACAAGAGGAGCAGGGGACCAGAAATTAATGGGCCAAAACTGGTGTTTTAGAAATTAGGCCTAATTGGTTGGCAAAATAACGAGAGGATGGACAATTCCACCTATTATACTTTTGGGGGCACTAAAAAGAGGCTTGGGAAGAAAGAGGACAGCTACAACTATTGCAGCTGCAGTGTAGGGATTTTTACCTTGATACACCATTGGGGATGTTTGAGCATCATCAGTGCACCAGTGAGGGCCCCAGCCTCAGACATGAGAGATCCTGCTCTGTCTTCCCCCCATCATGTGAGTCTTTCTGTCCCCCATTATCTCCCTTCTTTCCTATCTCTCTCTCTCAGCTTTTCGCTTGATCCTGAAATCAACTGCACTACACAGCACCATGACATAAAGGATCCACTCAGCCCTGTGCGGTTTGAGGGGGATCTGACCAGATCAATCGGAGGTGAGGCAGGGTCCAGAGCAACAGCTGTCGTGGTTGATCTGACATCCTAAAGCATCCATTCCTGACTAACTAGCTGCCCTGTCCCCTGAAAACATCAACGCTGTATTTTCCTCATCTTGCCCTTCTCTCCCTTCAGTGTTGGGGCTATCATTCCCAACTCAGAATTAAACACAGTAACTAATCCTTTCTTCCCCACCAACCACTGTTTGACAGAATAAAAGACTTGAACCAATATTCGCCATCTTTACAAAGAGGTTTTGATAGGTTTTGATTAAGCTTGTTTTGCATAATAACTCAATCTCGCTTCCAACGCTTTTTGCCTTCTTTTGATTCGTTTCCTTTTGTGTGTTTCAGTCAATACATTTCTAACCTTTGGCATGAAGTTCCTAGCGTGTGTGCTGTGGCACTAAGTAGGCTCCATATACCAAAGCCCAGTGGTTGTTTAACACTGTTTAATGCGGGACAGTGACAACGTCATGTTAACGTCTTTAACTCTTTGGGTCCATATAGCCCATCTAAATGAATACAACACTCACCAGTGGCACGTCCCCTCGTTGCTGGATGTGGCATAGCAGCTCTTTCCTCTGTAGTGTCCCCTGCCAGTGGTTGCTCCAGTCTTGCAGTGGGCAACCTTTTCCTGCCACTTAGCCCTTTGGACGGGTCGTGTTTTAATTCCACCCCTTCTGGAGGCGGGGTGGGAACAAAGTCCATTGTTCTCCAGTCCGGTCCTCAGCCCAAACTCTCAGCCCTGTCCGTGGTCCTCCCACCTTCGGTCAAGGCTTTAAATCATCTTTATCCCCTTATGTCAGGGGGCTTCGTGCCACCTTCCCAGTGGCTGGTTGGGGACCCATCTACACTAGCCATTCCTCTGCTTCATGCTTTCCTTCCTGCTGCCCACGAGGCCGGGGCACTCCTCTGCCAAGCCCCGATCCCTCTTTTAAACCCATCTCTTCAGCGCCCCACCTCTTCTCCACCACCACCAGTCCCCCTCGCCTGCAGGCGAAGCCCCGGGGAGCCAGTGGGATGAGGGCTGTGTGCGCCGATGGGGATGGAGGGCTTCAGCTCCTCAGCGCGGGAGGCAGGCCCAGTGCTGCGTCCCGGGGCAGCCGTTTAACCCCCTCCAGGCCCAGGCGGTGTCTAGGGAAGAGGGCAGGGCTCTTGGGGTGACACGATGGGACACCAGGCCCTGGGCCAGGATGGGGGGGGCAGGGGGATTGCTGAGGCCTGCACGGGCAGTGTTTATGGGGGAAGGGGAGCAGGGGCCTCCCCCTCCCCCC